>QPKB01000004.1:51580238-51597565 GCA_003546025.1 Camphora micrantha | reverse complement strand
AGCGCGCCAACCAACGGGCAGGGGGAGCGGGGGGGCGGGCGGCAGGGGGAGGGAGACACGACCGGAAGGGAACGTACGGGGGGAGCGACGGAGGAGCGGAGGGAGGGAGAGAGACGGAGCCGCTTGTGGTGCGACAGTCACAGAGCCCCCACCCCCCAGAGACAATACATACTTTTCCCTCTTTCTCCCATAAAGCAGACTTCCCTTCCCGGCCTTTCTTTCCTCATCATTCAACATTGAACTGATGATCCGAAGGGGCGCTTGTTCTGCTGGGCGGCTAAAGGAAGGCAATCACGACGAGGCCGGGGCCGGGGAGAAAAAAAAACGACTCCCATTTCAAAAATGGAACTAATACCCTCAGGTCATCCTTTCCTGAATCTTAGCTCTTCTCTTTATTATTCTTACTACTATCACTTTCCAAACCGGGCCGGAAGATTCAAACCTAAACGTCTCCGGGTCGTACGCCTGGAACAAGAAGGTTCGTCGTACAATTTCGGCGATTCAAAAAATCAAGGAGTATATCCCTCTCCCTTAGTGTCTTTCCACTTCCGTCGTTCAGGAACAAACACAACAAACACTTCGCCTAATTCTTTTGAGTCCCGGCCCGGTTTTTCCCCACTAACCAATTACGTTACGACCACTGAACAAACTTGGTTGACGAACATGGTTTATGCGCCGCTAATGTAGCGGCTTGTCGAGCATTTGACAAACTCACACCATCCATTTCAAATGGGATTTGTCCCGTGGACACACGAGCAATCCAACCCGTAGGATTTCCTTTTCCTCTTCCCATTCTCACTTCTGTAGGTTTCCCGGTAATAGGGAGATCTGCGAGAACTCTTACCCATATCTTACCATTTCTTCGGAATTGTCCGCTCATAGCACGATGGAATTGTCCGATTGTAGCCCGACGCGCTGCTTCAATGGCTCGATATGAAAGACGACCAGCTCTACAACTTTTGGTGCCATATCTTCCAAAACCAAGTTGTGTACCGTCCGGTTCGCGACCCCTACTACATCTGCCTTTACGATATTTACTATATTTCGTACGTTTCGGATATAGCACGTCCCTTATTTTTTTGACTATATGAGATCCGCACTTTGACACCTGAGATTCCGTAACGAGTAGAGACTTCCGCAGGAGCATAATCGATTTTCTGGTTAAATACATTACGAGATGTTTTTCCATACTTTCCGCATTCAGTTCTAGCTATTTCTGCACCTTCTGATCGACCTGAACAACAAATACGGATCCCCTCCACCCCTTTTGGCATTACTAATTTAATATCCTTCACTATTTTACTAAAAATGGAACGAAATGATCTTGTTTTGTTCCTCGGTTGAAAAGATATGTCTTGAGCAATCGGAGAAGCACTTTGATAAACAGATTTGATCTTGACCGACTCAATTAAGGTATTAGTGTTTGTTCTATTAGACAACAAAGATCGAATTTTTTTCACTTCGTTCAAATAAGAGTTGTACCCGTACGGAATTCTTCTGTTTCTCAGTATGATCTCTATCATCATCTCTATTCCCTTTATCAATTCTCCTATCCCACCTAGGTCTATGAATTTCTCTATCAATTCCATTACCTTCTCCTTACCCATGAGGTTCCAACATTTGATCCTTAATTGACCTAGGAGTTGTTCCCGGGCATCCTCAAGAAATCGGTTATTATACACCCCAACCCCATCCCTTGGAAAGAAAAAGGTAGCACCGAAGAAAGGAAAGAGCGAGATGGTTGTTTTTGTTGTTCCCGCGAAGCGAAGATCATTCGCTTGGCGAATGAAGTGGGTCAACCTCTTTTTGGCTTCGGCCAAACACTTTTTCTCGCCGGTCGAGCTTTCTACAAAAAAACCGATGCGAGAGCGTATTCTCTTATCTAAGCTTCCTCCCTGTTCATTCGCTCTCCCCATCGTAGATGGTTCAGCCACGCCCGGTGCCACGAAATGATTGAGAACTACGACGGGGTCGAAATGCATTTTATTCTTTGTATTCAATAAGTATTGCATGACCGAATAATTCAAGGAGGGGCGCACAGCAGGGAGGGTCCTTTTAAGTAGATGACTCGTCGGGCCGTCGGAGCGGGACTTCTTTGGGAAAAAGAACTTGAATAACTTCGTTTTTCTGAAGGAGTCGTCATTTTCTATCAGGAACGCTATGTCATTTACAACCCCGGCGTATTTCGGATGCTTGAAGGCCCCGCTGACCCGAAGTGATTTAGAAGGATTCTTCTTTCTCGATGGTGATCGGTCATGGTATCCATAGCATTGCTTCTTTTTCGGCCAAATCCGGATTTCGTTTTGCTTCTCCCGGTCGTCGAGCCTGATCGACTCGACTCTTTTCCCTGCCCCCCGGCCTCTCACTTCGTTTCGTTCTTCCTCTGTACCGTCGCTTGAATGAAGACACCCGATCGGCCCGACTTTCCCAAATGCCCACCACCGGCCCTTCTCCTTTCCGGGTCTTGATTTGTCGCGTCGTTTCAGTCGTCGTGGTCGACGGGGAAGAAAGAAATGAATGAATGTCCTTTTGGGAAAATGTAGAATAATACACCTACCGAGACGAAAGCCAAAGGTGAGTCTCGTAGGTGGACGTATCGAACCGAAATAAGATCTCAGATTGACATCTTGATACACTGATTTACTATAATAAAAAATAGAGTCAATGGTGACTCCGCCGTGGGAAGAGCCGCTTCTTTCTTGCTTGATAGGGGGGGCTTCCATTCACCAGCGCAGACTACAAGTGCTCTCCGAACCGTGCTGGATAGTCACCCATCACACGGCTCTCAAACCCAACCTGTGGTGGATCCCGGGGGACAAAGTCAAAGCGCTTGATCCTTTGCCCCATACTTTGAGATGCTCCTCCCCGCCGATCAAGCAGCGACGCTGCTCGTGATAGGCTTAGCTTAAGCCGCTAACGTTCGGTTCGGATAAGTCAAGTCCCTTCGGTCGGTTCGCTCGGGTGGTCTTCCCTTATCTTCCCTAACGTTCAGAGTTGTTCTGGTTTGAGAAAGGAGCACCGGCCGAGCGCCCTGAATGAATAAGAAATGGACAGCAGAGGGAATCAAAGATTCTTATTCGACCGATAATAAGCTAGCAACATGTCGATTACACACCTGAGGTTGGTAAGAACTGAGGGACAATGCCCCCCTAACCTAACCTAAGTGGGCCTACCAGCGAAGCAACGGGTACTTGATCGGGCGGGGGGCGGTTTGGTTTCGTGCAACGCCCCCGCAGCAGGAAGAGGCGGTTGTCATTTGAAAGGAAACGTCCCCACCCCAGAAGGGCGCCCTCGCTCTCTTGGCAAAACGCTTCGAAAGAAGAACGTCTCGCCAAGGCCCCGCCCGCCCCCTTTCTTTGCCCGCCGGCCGCCTAGCTCGTTCTTCAATTTTGAGATCTGGATAGAGTCTCGCTCCGGGGGAAGTATGGATTCTTTAGATCTAAAGATCTAATGCAGCAAGCAGCAAGCAACGGCTGAAAAGCCCAGCGTAGAAAACTACAGTGCGCAGGAGCGCACTGTAGTTTTCGGAGCTGGTTAAGGCTCTTCTCCTGTTCTACGAATCTACAACTCTCTTTACTGAGCGAGACTCCATCCATATCCCTACTAGTGGTTATTCTGATTTTTCCATTCTATGATTTTAATGACAGCTTAAACTAGGCTCCACTTTAGAGAGGGTTTTCGGTCTTAATCAAGATAGGTCAGGGGCGCGTCGGAACGGTAGCTGCTTAGTCTCATCCGAGAGTCCAATCTCTTTGTACTGCTTTTGTGTCTTTGAATAAAAAGAAAGAAGGGGGTCGATTTAGGCTCCTTCCCTTCCACTGCATAGCTGCGCTAGCAGGTACTACGAGCCCTCTGTCCCACGCATCTAACCATCTCGCGTGGTTCACCGGTTCCACCGAAAACTCTCATTTGTTGAAGCGGAGCATAGTGCGCTTTAGGCGCCGAGCGAGAAACGTCTCTTCTTTCGTTTCGGTTTATTCACTGATCTGAAACGTCAGCACTTGTTTTCTTATTGGGCGGCGGCGTTCTTGAATGAAGTCTATCCAAACCGAATTAGCACTTCTCAGATCAGGCTAGGCCTCTCCAGCGGAGCTGGGCGCCGGGGCCCTGGATGCGCTAGCGATCGGCACATAGGGGAGTGGTTGCCCGGGTTTCTCGGCCTGGTATCCTGCACCTCGCGTTCATGATATCTACATTCAACTGTGCCCCGGAGACACGGTCGAAGCACGCCCGCCCAGTGTGCTTCTTTCACGACATGCTCTGGTCCCGGGTGTCTTCCTGTGGTCTTCTAGCGTTAGAAGAAGTCGTGTCCGTCCCGGACATCTGCAACGTCCTCCCACGCCTTTTTTTTTATATAAATATGGGACAAACTGAAGGAAAAGACTGACCCATTCGGTGACTTTCGCGGTCGCCCTCACTGAACCGACTTGGATCTGAACTACGATTCAGATCAAGTCTTACCGAAATCGGATTTCCTTTTCGTGCCATATGGCGCTTAGACTTTACTTTTTCCCCTTTCTTCCCGGTCCAATATTTGTTCTCGAAGGTCTTCGTTTCCGTGCGGCAAAGTAGCTGCTTCAATTCATTGAGATCCGGAACTGGGTATCCCTCTTCCGTTAAAGGGTTCCGAACTCCAAGGGTGAGTTTTTCTGAAAAGCCCCAATCCAATCCCTCCCCGTTCATTCAGTTTTCCTTCCCTTCTTCTCGGAAATCCAGCGAAGCAGCTCGTTCATCGCTTTATTATCGAATCTTTTCGGCTGTTCTCCGCCCCGGGAAAGGTCATCGGCTAGCTCGATAAAGTGATTACGGAGCTCCTCTAAGAAGCTCTTATCTCTTTCCTGATCAATACCAATGTCCCGGGCCATTTGATCTATTGTTTTTTCATGGCGAGCCTTTCGGAAATATCCGATTCGTAGGAGTGCCCGAAGTTCCTCCTTTACCTCCCCCCTTTTCGTTAGAAGGTCTTGTTCTTCTTCCTCCGAAAGTGGTGGAGAAGGGGGGGCGAGGCGCAGGTCCAGATCTATATTATCCTCTTCCTCCTTATCCTCGCAAGCTGCGACGATGATGATAGGAATTGGAATTGAAAGACCCAGGAAGTCCAGTAATAGGTATATACCAGCATACACCCCTAATGGAAAAAGGACCGAAATTACGGAAAGAAGGATCTCAGTATAGTAGTGAGTGGTGCTGGATCTGCTCAAAAGACTCTCTCTTTTCTTCTGAATTCTCAACAGGAATGCATCAACAAAACTGCCCTTCCATATAGATCGTCGTGGCATGAACTAATTTCTGCCTTTCCCCACCCCCACTACTGCCCGAAATCCTGCTTTGGTGGGCTTCCCCCAAGGTGACACCGAAGGTCTACCTCCTTTCGTGCGCCCCTCACCTCCTCCATGAGGATGATCCACTGGATTCATTGCAACACCACGAACAATGGGGCGTCTGCCTAACCACCGGCTTTGTCCTGCTTTTCTAAGCTTACGTGCACCATGGTTGGGATTGGAAACTATACCAATAGTAGCTCGGCATCGGGAATCAATGAGTTTTTCAACACCCGAAGGTAGCCGCACAAGACATTGTGGTGCTGGTTCCTTCATTATTTTAGCAAAAGTTCCTGCGGCTCGAGCCAGCTTTGCGCCTTGACCTGGATTACATTCAATATCATGTACCCATGTTCCTATACGTATATCGGCTAATGGTATGCAATTTCCTACTTGAGAATTTAGATCAAGTATCTCGTATCTATAAGCAGGGGGGCGTGGCCAAGAAGCAGCCAGCTGACTGCCCCCTTCAACCCGGCCTTTATTCGCTGTGCGAACAAGGTCTTGGAACCGAAGGTATGTATGGGCATTCTGGGCAGGTCGCAAGAAGCCGCTGGTCGAAGGTTTGGACCAATCGCAATTCATCACCATCTTGCCCGCTTCCAATTGATGACTGGCTAATATATAAGTGTTGACCTAAGCCCCTGTGCTGGGGCTCGGCTCCCGAACCGTACGTGAGCTGCCTCGTACGGCTCTTCCTAAGAACTTGAGGCCCCCCTCTCTAAAAATTGGATTTCTTTATTGTTAGTGGTCGGCCTTTCGAATGTCTCCTTCCTTACTTTTCTGAGAAGCCCTTTACGACTATAAATAAAGGACAGGGGGCTGTTCACCTTTGGAAACTTAGCTACTTAAGTACTACTCAATACTAAAGTCAAGGCGAACGGCATTCTGTTGTACAGCTACTTAATAGTACTACAACTGTCGTACTACTAAACTAAAGTACCAAGGCGAACATTAGGTTCCCTTTGTTTGAATAAACGCCGCCGCCTATTAGTTAGTTTACATTACCAAGTCAACCAAGCCTAACCAAACCGTCATGGTCACGACATGTTGTTTGTTGATATTGATTGAGGAGTTTGATGGAGTTTAGCTGACTTCATCCATAAACCTAGAAAGTCACCGTCACTGGTACTTTGACTCTATAGGTAGGTATCGGTGGGGCTTGCGTAATGTAGTTGTAGTTAAGGCTGCATTGAAGTAGCGCCTTTTTTTTAAGATCTACTGAAGTACCAAAGGCGAACCCGGCTCCCAGGCCGGGACGTCTGGCAGAATGCTTGGCCTCCAGCGCTGGAAGCGAGACCCGAAGGGTGAGCTTCTGGCGGTTAGCTTCTAGTCTGGGCTGGAAGGAGACTTTAGGAATGAAGGGAGGCATTACGGGCCGACTACAAGAAGCAAAGCTTCGTAGACTCGACAAGTCGCTTATAGAATGCCGACTACTAAGTGAAGTTCAGTAAGGGGGGGAAGCGAAGCTTAGCGAGCTTTAGTTGGCCGACCACTACATAAGCCGCTGGCGGAGAAAGCTCTTCGAGCTTCCCTTCATTCGTTGCTAAGCCAAGGTCCCAGGTCTCCGAGTCAGCCCGCGCTTTTTCGAAGAATCCTGCACCCATGGGCATACGGCCTGGCAGGCCTTCCCTTTCCGCCGGAGCTTCATGGGCGTTGCCCCGTTCCCCAATCAGATGTTTGGATGTGAGCTATACTCCGCGAGGAGCCACACGGGCGTATGGCCTTGCCTTGCCATTTGACCTCTCTTCCCGTGTGACTAGGAATGCTCAGTGACAACCTCTCAATTGTCACCGCCTGGCCTCTCTTGCTACCACGGTAGCACCTAGTGTGGTCAGCACCAATCGTGTTCGGGCAACGAAGCTTACACTCATTCACATTGGTTCATCCTGCTATGCCCCGGGCCTTTTGCTCTTCTAACGTAAAAGGTGGCCGGCCATTCGTCAAGGCCCAGGAATCCGCTGGACATCTCAGCGGCGGGATTGGATACCCGCATCCGATCGAAGTTCCATTTGAGTGCCCCCCTAACATAAAGGAGAGCTGTTTCTAGGTGGGTCGCTTCGCGAAAGACATTGCTTAGGACCAACGGGTCACACGACAGGTGCACGATCGACTTTGCACGCTCCATCCTTCGGCCCTTCGCCTATCGGCTTGGCAGGCAAGCTACCGAAGCGACTAGCTTCTACCGGAAGCAAAGCTTTGTAGAAGCTTCTAGAGGCATTCTGGTAGGAAGGCCGACCACTACATAAAGCGTAAGCAAGCACTTGGCTTGGGAGCAAGCTACCTTGATCCGCCTTCGGCTTCGATTCGTTATGCTCAGCAGCTCCAACAAGCCCTAAAGTTTCTTGCCGCCTAAAACTCTGCCAAGAAAGCGCTGCTTTACGTTTGATCCTATGTGCCCAGAGAACGCAATGCGTTCTCCACTTTCGGACCTCGCAAAGAGAGAACGTCTTTTTTCCGATGACTTTCTCTCTCATTCGCGGAGCGAAGAAAGCGGGCTTTGCCCCAGCTACCGCTATCCTTGGGAAACCAAAAGAGCTACCGAAGGAAAGGGATGCAGTCTCTCCCTTGGCCTTTGGAGAGGAGAGGGCAGAGAAGAAAACGTCCTTCGCGCAAGTTTTTTTGCTTCCTGCGCTGGCTTGGCTCTTCGACCAAGGAGGCATTCTGGTAGGAAGGCCGACCACTACATAAGCCGCCATCAGTCCAGGAGAGAAGCAAGCTACCTTTCTTTGATCCACTTTCCCGGGCAGGGAAGAGAACGAAAATAGGCCGCAGATGGTGGCCGTGGTAGGTTCGAGGATCTTACGCGGCGGAGCGAACTCTTCTATCGTGTTGCATTTCCTCTGGCGGCGTAGCCGCACCCCCTCGATCCATCGTACTGGAGCGATCCGAGAAGAACGATTAGGGTCATATTCGATCCTTTCTACAATGCCCATAGACGAAGTGCTTCGTTTCAGATCAATTCTTCGCTGCAATCGCTTCGATCCACCCCCTCGGTGAAAAACCGTAATACGCCCTGAGGAATTCCTCCCAGCGGACTTCCCTGTACTCAAAGTGAATTGTCTAAGTGCTCTCCCCTGTAGGCTTTGTCTCATTGTGTATCTCGTAATCATTCGATTCCGTCCGAATTAGCTCCTCCTCCTCCTTCTCCTCCGACGATCGTCGTTGGTCCTTCGTTCGTAGTGGTAAATGTATAGTGTTAAAGCTCACCCCTGCCTGCGAGACGAGAAACGGGCCCCCTCTTTTACATCACATGAATCATCCTATGTTGTCATCCGGGCGGGCCGCCTCCGGTCCGGTAGGGCGGTCGCCTTTACTTTAGAAGTAGCGCCTTTTGAATATGAGTAGGCGACTTGAATGTGTTAAGCATTGAGCTTTTATTTATTTATTTTTTTTAGCCCAATTTGGTTTGGATTATTGGAACCTTCTAGGCAACTCCCATAGACCTTCGGAGGTATGGAATGGTTACCTTAGTCACTAATATAACCGCTACTACTTCTTTGTCTAAGGAATTAGGTAACGAAGGTAGGCAACTCGAAGAGTTGTAAGCGCTACTGCAAGTGGCTGTCCCCTTTAAGGAAACCCATACCGAAGGTGGCACTATAGAAGGATAGCCTCGACGGGGTTCCTGCTATAAGGTAACCGACATAGGTTCACTATGACTATGGTTGTACTTTGCCTCGGAGGTTGTTACCTTTCCTTTCCTTGGAAGGTTCAAATAAATCAATCGGTTCCAATATATTGTTGTTATATACCGAAATACGCTTGCTCCCAAACACAGGTCATGGCATCTGTGGCAGCCCTAGATATTCCTAGTTCAGACAGGACCAGGGATGAGGAGATTTCCCTGTAGCGAGGGGCAGGCCCTGTATCTCGATTTGGGACTGGAACTGTTTCCACCTATGCTTCATTCATTCCGATCCCTATGCGTTACACTCTCCATTCGCACCTAATACCAACACATCCAACTAAATTACATATAACACAATTGCTCGTATAAGATCTCTTCCCCCTACTACCTCCCCTTCTGCTGGTGAATGATCTCAATTTACTGCTACTTATCGAAAAGGAAGGGATGTTCGCTCTGGAATTGCTCTTCCGGTGCTAGAACGTCATATAGCTCTGGCTTTCAAACGTCGAATGAACTCTGCTCCTACTCCCATCTATTTATATTATGCCTACGCATGGACTCCTATCTAGCTACCTACCTCGTTGGTCTACCTTCGCGCACTCTATGTTCCTATACCAGCAAGCACTTGGGCAGAGTCAAGTGTTGCAACGAGCGAAGCTTCAAAAGCGAAGCGAGCCAGCAAAGTACTCCGCAAACTACGGCAGCAAGTGAAGGCGCCCCGCCCTGTGACGTAAGAAGGCGCCGCAACGCGCAGGTTGTTCTGTTGCGACCCGCCAAAGCCAGCCAAACCAAAATCAAATGACTATCCAGGGGTAAGGGGCGCCAACTGTATATTAAAGGGAAGTGAAGGCGACCCTCCCGTGAAGGCTTACAGATAGAGTACACGTCTTCATTGGCAAAAAAGCCCGAAGGGGCCAATATTATACAGCTTGTTGTTGTTTTTCGAGTTCGTGGTCGAGAGTGCGTCTTTGGCTATCAGTCCCTCAGAGCCTACCCCTTTGGTTGTTCCTCTGTTAGGGGCGGGAAGTGCAGGTCTTGTCTGATTCTTGGGAGTAGTATTTCCGGTATCTGTCTTTCTGTCGGGTTAGTAGTCCTGTCCGGAGCGGATTAGCTTTCTTGTCTTCCCTTTGCCTTTAAGCCGGCTAGTCTGGTTGTTCGAGTGAGGCGGGAAGGAGTGGGCTACCTTGTTTGCGAGTTGCCCCTATTCTTAAGCTTAGTGGGTGTTCTGGCTTCTAGTAGTTTCGAGTGAGGGAGTTGCTCTTGGAGCTACCCTTGGAGTAGGGATTGGAAGAGTCTTTCCTTAGTAGTCCTCCGGTGGATGAAGGCACCCGTCAGGGCCTACGCGATTCTTGCCGACCGTTAAATAGCGCCGTTTAGTGGCGTTAGTCGGGAAGTGCTTCCTCGCAAGAAGCTGACGACACAGGGGGCGCGGTATGGGTGTGGGGGGTCAGCAGGGGGGAAGTGAATCCAAGCACAAGCAGAGGGGGGTTCAGCCGGGGCGGAGGTTTCAAAAGGATATGGGGAGTGACGTCCGGCTAAGCTAGGCTAAGCAAGGGTAGTCCAAGCTGGGGGTTATTCATCAGGGGGGAGTCCAGGCCGTCCAAGTCAAGGCTAAGCCGGCAAGTCTGGCTAGTCTGGCAAGTCACAGAAAGGGGGGCAGTCAATCCACGCTGTGCGTCAGGTTGTTTTGGGTCCCTAAGGGAAACCACTCTTCCTCTGCCCTTCCCGTCTTAGCGGCCCTATCCTTTCGTCAGCTTTCTAGCCTCTTAGTTGCGACTCGTTTTGTGTTTGAGTTCCTTTTTTGTAAGGGAAGCCCTTAAGCGGGATTGGTTGGGGGCGGGTATAGGGGTTCACAGGGGCGCACTCAAGACAATTCAAGACAACTCAAGTCCACGTCTTTAGTCAGGAAGTAAGGAGTTGTTGTCCCGAAGGGCCTCATGGGAATGCGCGGATTAGTGGATGGGGTTCCCTTTCTTGAGGGAGGCCCTGACGTGAGGGTAGGGGTGGAGCTTGGTGTTCTCCTTCGGCAAGTTCAAGGAGAGTGGTCTTACTTATAGAAGTAATGGGGACCTCACTTGAAAGAGGTGAAAGGAAAAAGAGAAGATGAATGCAGGAAAGCGGTAAGGCGGGAAGTCGTCTTGTTCCTTCGGGTTGCTACGTCTAGTTGTTGTTGCTCTTCTTGCTTCTGTTAAGCAGTCCCGAAGGCGGCCTCTTTGTTGGGCGAATAGGCTTAGTCGTCTTGTTGCTAGCTTGATGGCTGTGACGAAAGAGCAGGCAACATTTCCTCCGATTCATCAAACCGCAACACTTGATGTTGCCCCGCTTGCTGCTTGCACCGTTCACTACGTTCACTCACTCCTTCAGGAACATAAGAGATCAAATTCGTTCATCAGTCGGTCTTTTGTTATCCCCAAGAGCTACTGCACTACGCCTAGCTTACGGAGGGAAGGAAAGGAGGTATTTTAGACTGTAGCCTACTTTAAGGTTTAAGGCGAGTTCGGCGAAGGATACTAGCCAGACCGAACGGAGGGATGGTTATATAACTCAAGCCTACTGCGGGCACGGGACGGAAGGATTATAGAAGACTCCACTTACTGGCGGGACTTGCGAGGGGCGTGCCTGTCGATCCGGATGGCTGGCTGGTCAGGCCGAGCCAACTCTATGGCGGTGCAACTCGATGATTTGTGGTCTTGGGACTTGAGTTCCTTAGCAGGGCGAGGGCAGTGCCCCTACCCCACCTGAATTCCTTTTGCATTATGGATGACAAGGCGCCTTGTATGTGCCGGTTGTGAAGGCAAAGTAGGAGGCGCGCTAGTATAATGGTTTCAGCCATGCTGCTGAAGAAAGGCTTGCGCAAGGGCCAGGAGACGTATCTGTCTGCCTTGGTGGTACAGGAGGGTCCGAGCCATAAGGTCTAAGGGGAGGCACCCCTTCCTTAAGGAGATTCAGCAAGTGTTGCTGGAGTTTGCGTTTTACCTTAGTTGTTGCCTGCTGAACTGCCACCGAGGAGGGCGGGCGCAGTAGACCACCGAATTGAGTTTTCGCCCTTTGCTAGGCCGCTTGCCTTTGCACCTTACCGAATGGCACCAGCCGAGCTAGCGGAGCTGAGGCAGCGTTAGCTCGGCAAGCGCTAGCTTGGCTGCAGGGTTTACCAGCAAGCCTTTTGGAGCACCAGTTTTGTTTCAGCGGAAGCGCGACGGGAGCTTGCGGCTATGTATTGACTAAAGAGCCCTGAACATAACCAAAAAGAAGAACCTCTTCCCCCTATTGCCGACTTGTTTGATCGGGGTAGATACTTCACAAAGTTAGACTGAAGGTCCGGGTACTATCGACCTTCGTATAGCCGAAGGGGATGAGTCCAATACGACATGTGTCACTAGATATGGAGCATTTGAGTTCTTAGTGATGCCCTTAGTTTGGGGGCTCACCAATGCCTCCTTTTCTTAAAGCTCTTTCTTTCCTCTGCTTTGATCCCCTTTCACTTCTTCCCTTTTTCTATTTCTTTTCTCCTTATGGATCACCTTCTTAAGACTCCTTTTGAAAGCCAATGCTCTTAGGAGGAGGAGCAGATCGACATGAAACTCAGGACGAAAAAAAGAAAGGGGCAGTACCTTCAAAATTATCAGGCATTGAGTTTGGCAGGGGGTAGGATTGAGGCAGCCCTAAAAGCCGGAAAACTCCCATCCTTGAACGAGCCTACTTCTTCCCATGCACCATCAAGCTAAAATGGTAAACGAGGGAATAGTGATAGGAAGCCTAGCCCTAATAACCCTGGTCCTAAGCCGATAGGGGATGTTCAGACTCTCCATCCTACTCCTCAACAAGGTCAGCTCATGTATCTGTACCCGCCCCCTAACCCTTGTTGGCCTATGTTCAACCACCTACTCGTGTATACAGTCAACCTCAGCCTACTCCCGCGTACGGCCAACCATCCACCTCGATGTTCAACCAGCAACTCCAACCAATGCAGCAGTTTCCGATCCCACAACAGCAAGAATCTATTGGTCAAGGTAGGCGACAAGATAGGCCTCGTCGGGAATTTACCGACCTAGGAAAACCCCTCAGCCAAGTCTTGCCTGTGCTAGTCGAGCAAGGTCTTTTGGTACCTCTTCAACCAAGGCCACACCCCGACCCCCTGCCAAAGAATTTTGACCCCCATGCCAAATGCTTGTATCACCAGAACAATGGTCATTGGACAGATAGGTGCTGGCCGTTGAGGCATGCCATTCAAGATCTGATTGACAAAGGGAAAAGTGATAGTGCAAGACACTCAGGGAACGACTCCCGCCGCCAACATTATGCAGAATCCCCTCCCAACTCATGCTCCACAAAGCGCGACTCCTTCTAACCCGGTAAATACCCTCGATGAAGCCGGTCCAAGGTTCGATCCATCGGTTTTAATCCGTAACGTCCAACAAATGAAGGGTATTACACAAGAATGTAAGGATTTCGAGATGACCCACTGTGTTTCGATTCATCCATCAACACCACCACCCCATTCATACTCCGGCCAGACCCACCCAAAAACCCATTCACTACACCGTTCATCCTACCAAACAACCTCCCTACTCGTCTATTTATTCTCCAAACACCATCACCACGTTCGGCCAATCCATTCATCCTCCAAGCACCACCACCACGTTCGACCAGTCCATTTATCATCCCACCACTCACCCAACCCCATGTCCATTCTCTCTCTCAAATCAACCAACCCATCAAGCCGACCCTCACCACTCCCGTGATTCTCGAATCTTCGAAACCAGTCATCTTGCAACCATTTAAACCAGTGGTGATCGAGCGACCGGATACGCGACGGATGCCATTAGAAACTCAGATGATGAGTATGAAGAGGTCGATGGAAACTGAGCAAGGATGTGGAGAAGTCGGAAATGTGACCCAAAGCGGTCGATGTTATAAGCCGGCTCATCTTAGGTCGGACAATCCTGGGAACGAACAAGAGAGCCAGAATCCCACGCCTCCCGCTACACAACCGGCTAGAAGACCCGAGTACGAAGTGGCCAACCAATTGAAGAGAACTCAAGCGCAAATCTCTATCTGGGAATTGCTCATGACCTCGCCAGCCTTACAACATAGGGGAAGGAAGCACTCCTCCAATGACTCCTCCCAATGAAGACGGATCTGATTGTGCTTTCCTACTCACATCCCGATCCGCTCCAGGCACCACTTGTCAATCCATCCCATCGGCTTAGATTCGGTAGCTCCCCGGAAACCCACCCAACTCAATCATCTTCCGCTTCATACGCTTCCCAAACAGCCTCCTCTCACTCTGCGTCCGAAGCCAGACACATCGGATCCATCATCCTGAGACTCCTTGTCACACTCTCACTTCCGACTCTACAATCCTATGAAGTTCACTCCTTCGGATCCGCCTACCTCCAACAACGGATTCCGCATTACACGATGCTCTGTCCTCCGCTGCAGAATCTGCTGCTCCAGCAAGAAAACGGATGCGCTAACGCGCAACGGCTTTCGCGCTAGGGCGCTCATCCGTTGCTTGTTGGATAAATATTCTTATTCTCAATCTCTGGCCTTTGTTTCACCCTATTTACTTTACGGATGTGAGACCGACTTCTCTTACAGAGCCTTTCTATCTATCTAAATGATAAACAATAAAAGGAAATAATAGGACTTGGATCTCAAGTAAGGAGGATTACCTCGTTCTACAACTTGAGTAAGGCTGACCCAGCCATAGCTGACTCCGGGGGTGTTCAATTCGTTAGGCAAAGAGGTCATCTCCTAGGTCAATGGTCTCTGTCTCAGCTAGCTGCCGTGATAGGAACTCAAAGCCTCGTCATCCGCGGAAAATCAAACTATTGCGTAGCCTTCATACCCCCTTCCGGCACAACAAAAGCAAAGGTTGGCAACCCAGGCTCTCTTCCGTCAACAGATGAGTATGAACTATTTGCATAGCTTCATATATAGGCATAATTTTGAGTTTTTTCGATTGGGCTTTCCGAGTGCTTGGCCAGGGTTGCTTGATGTGGCTTTCGAGGCCCTATGTCATTCTTTGGGGAGTCCAGTCATCTCAGCATTGGACTTGACCCGACTAGAACTTGATTCGCGTAGTACGTAGTCCCAGTCTCACTTGGATCGCTTCGAACAACATGGTTCACCTGTTTGATTCGTGGATTCGTTCCTCCCCTGGCGGAAAAGAAACTACTCCTTGCCCCAACAAACCCCAATCCTACCCTTCCCGCCGTACTAGCAACCCGGTCCGCTTCGAGATCAGTTCAATCAGCGGCTAAGTCCGCTTAAGTACTCACTTCCGCTCCGCGGTAAGCATGCGAGTCAATTAGCCCCTTGACCACTTCTGTCTCTGAACTCACTTTTCAAGTCTTACCTTTTCCCCGAGATCGGTTCATCACTCGCAAACCGGCCAGTCAGCGGTTTAGTCAACGAAAAGCAAGTACAATACAAGTACGAAAGGAGCTAACCAACCAAGCTCGGAAAGACTACCTAAAGACTCCTCCGCTTGTACGCTGCAGGTGCTTTCCATTTATTATTCATTCGACGTTTTGGCTGCGGGATTTCGGGTGAGGTACGGTGTCCGGTTCATTCAACCTATTCTTTGTTGGTGCCTGCTCCGATTCTCTAAAACCGAGACTCCGAGACCTACGAATGATTCTTTTACGATCTTTTGGCGGTACCACCACATTCTCTTTCTATTTAAGTAGGTTATAACTCTTTTTAACAGCCTTATAACGAGTTCGGCTTGTTAGCGTCCCGGGAAAGGAAAAGTGCATCAATCGATTATAAATCTATTTTAGTGCATTCGGATACTACTGGTCCAGTTCAGATTGTTAGTCATAGAGTCCCGAAGTACTCCTTCATTCAAAGAGCTTGGCCCGGTTCAGATGCCCATTCCTCAACGGGCTCTCCTCTCTATGGTTAGCTAGCCCCAAAAAAGTCAACAAGGGCAAGGTTAATACTGACTTTTACTGAATGCTCGCTTAAGGCCTCTACGAGTAGCGCTTTCTATTGGCTAGCGGGATTCCTAAAAGAAGAGTGGTTTCCTTTCTTTCAGGGAGGACTGACTTAGATTATGTAATAGACGGCTGGCCCAACAAGGACAGTACGAAGCCTCTCAGATCGCGTTAGAACGACTTATACGCGTTCTTAAGCAATTCAATGCGCATTTATAGAGCGAAAAAGGGCTTTCGAGTGAGCTTGGGGGATTCGATCGAGGTCAAGGATTGGTCTATGCAAATGGTAGTTGCTCATTTTTCTCCACCCATTTTTTCATAATGATCTTCCGATGGATAAGGGGGATCTTCCAGAGAATATAGATCTGCTGGAGAAGAAAGATCCACTGGAAAAGAGATATTCGTTAGAGAATGGAGATCGAAAAAAAGTGTTTTGGTAGGCGATTTTTTTCTTTCCCTTTCTGTATCGGAAAGTCTGTGTAGTGGATATAGTTCATATAAATATGAAGGTTATGAAATTGAGAATAGGTCTTCCAACGGCTTGTACCGCTGTCTAGACAAAGCGAGGATCCTCCGGAGAAGCCAACTCAATGAAGAGCAGGATCTGAGCGAACAAGAGCGATTACACCCAATGTCTTTCTGTAGCCTTAAGCCAAAGTAGTCAGTAGTAATTGTTCCTTAGTGCGACCAGTTGCGAGTATTGGCGTTAAGGGGGTTGAGCCGCATTAGTAGCGAGCAAAACGCATCTTCTCTTTCGGCTGTGTGAGTAAAGACAGCCCTTAGTCCTCCTACGGCAGCAAACGTAGCAGCAACTTACTATTGAGGGGCCCCACCCCCTAATTAGGCCAAAGTGCGTCAGGTTCATTTCGGTGGGCCCGACAGGGCCTTTGTTGACTTAGTTTAGGGTAGTCGTTGTTGGTTAGGTAGATGTGAGGAAAGAGCAGTGCTTTATTAATAGTCGTCCGTAGGCAGGGAGGTCTAAGGATCCCAGCTTTAAGTCAATAAGGGCAGGGATACGCGATTTGAGTTGTTGGGAAAGAGGCGGATTGAGGCTTTGACAAAACCTTTCGGAAAAGCGAGTCAGTGTAGTGCCCCTCCACCGTCTTTCACTTCCTCGAAAGAAGCCTTAAGTTGGGTATAGTTATGTTATAGGTGCAGGGGTCAAAGGGGTTGGACAAAGCAAAGCTGGCAACGCAAAGCATGAGGGGCGTACTCACACGTCTTTTGTGGCAATCTGCAGGCAGGAGGGCAAGGAGAGTAAAGTCAAAGCAGCGGTGCTATCTTTCCCGAAGGGCCTACGGGAGTCTTTCCCTACGGGATGCAGCTTCTCTTGTTGAGGCGAGTCCGGTTGCTTCTTAAGTTAGTAGGGGTTAGGGTTGCTAGGCGAATTGGTGTTTTGAGTTTTCGTTTTGAGTGGTGGTATAAATGGGG
>QPKB01000004.1:51570238-51572738 GCA_003546025.1 Camphora micrantha | reverse complement strand
CCCTAATTATTTCCCCCTGAACCGATAAAGGAAATCGGTCAGTCGCTGAAGAAAGATCGAAGCTTCTAAATTGACTTAGATGCATGATCCTCTTTAACGGCGCCAACTGATTATATGTACCATCCATGGGAATGTTCCTCAGGACGTTCATACGCAGGTCTTAATAGAGCTTGCTTGACGGAGTTAGGTATGGCAAAGGTTCGCACCTTACCTGCACCCTCCATTTTAAAGGCAAGCCTTCCAGGTGTAAAGTGAGATAGAAGATAATCATCCTTCCACTCAGCAGATCCAAGTTTTAATAGACCGTGTTTATAAGCATGATCTATTAAAGACTTCAAACCGGCAGCTGCCTGATAGTAACGATTACGAGGATGATCCTCGGTAAGATCGCCTCGATAGAGGTCGTCTGACCAAGGAAAATACAAATAATCGTCTGGAAGCTCTCCCTTACTCGGAAATAGAGTATAAGGAGGAGTGAAAAGACTGAAAGTTGGTTGGACATTCCAACTAGCCCACTTTGTATTTTCCCATAAGAAAGGCCAAATACGGCCTACATGCGCCTTAGAATTCGCCTTTGGTGGATTTCTTATACACCTATCCCAAAGAGATAAGGTGAATAGATCCCAAAGACTTCTATTGAAAGGGTCATCTAATTTGATATTTAGATTCAAAGGATTTCCCTTTAGCCGGACGGCACTAGCAAGACCACATTGGTAACCATTTGAAACCCAAATTCATAGGAATTTGGAAACAAAATGGTATATACCTTTCCGCAAATTCCACTGCCTTCTCCCGGATGTCCACTATCAGGTCAGCAGGAAGAGAGGTAGGTGGCGAAACTATCGATTTATATTGATAGTTCATCTTCTTTCCAACTAAGATCAGTTTAGAAAGAGAATCGATAGGTAGAATTTCACAATTCTATCACCACGATCTCCTTTCATTGAAATGCACTTTCTATGAAAGGATGGAATGCTGCGAGGTAAACCAGTTCTTGTTAGGCTAACAGGAAATGGGAGCGCCTCATGCTTGTCGAAAGAATCAGCGTAGTACCTTTGCAGGCACACTGCTGAAGCTTTCAAATACAAAGCAAGAGACAGCCAACCACATTTCTTGCGTCTAGCAAGAAACCACCTACTAAATAGGTATACCGCTATACAGTGCTCCTTTGAAAGATGTCTAAAGATGCATAATTGAACTTTATTTAAAAGTCCAATTATGCGTCGAGTGATTTCCAAATCACTCCGCCATGAGCGCACACTGAACCTTTCCAAAATATAAAATAAGAATGTCTTCATCATGTTATGCGATTTTCCCTAGTCGTTGTACTCGAAAATTGGAGGTGTAATAGACGATATTCTACCTAAAGTTGTGAGGACGATAGGGAGACGGTATAACATGTTTGAAAGGAACAGTGAGAGCTCACCTCGCCCTATTCCGGGAAAGTGTGCTTCCCAGAGGGGGGGGGCGCCAAGGACTGTCGATCCTCGGTATTTCGCACTGATTGGACCTTACGGTCCAATAAGCGGAAACCGAACGTTATTAGCACTATACATCGCTGCCAGTCCCAACGCGTTCTTCTGGACAACCAGAAACGAACTCCCGTTGTAGGATTGATTGAAAGAGAGACGCTCATGGTGTGCGGAAGCTAACAAAGCTTCCCACCCTGGATAGTGTGACACTATCCACTGGTGCCTCTTGGCTACTTTTACATAGAGCATAAGAGCATTTATTTGTAAAAAAAAAATAAGACCAAGTTTACGAATATTATTTAAACGAGCGTAATGGATATGACCTAAACGCTTGTGCAAGAGCTAAAAGGGCGCAGAATTGAGTCTTGAGATGGACCTGGAATCAGGAGCGCTCATTGCAAGGCTGTAGAGACGCCCGCACTTCTTCCCTCTTCTGATCTCCTTCCCTGTCTTGAAATCCTTCACAATACAGTCCACAGGATGAAACTCGAATGCCCAGAGCTTATCTCCAGCAAGTTGAGCTACAGATATCAGATTTTTTTCAACCCGAGGTACATACAATACATAACATTATGAGAAAAGTCTTATGGCTCAAGAGCTACAGTACCAATACGATGAATGGTAAGAGCAGTATTCTCCCCTGTGAAGACTTCTCGATTACCTTGATATGGAGCAGAGTCAGTGAAAGCATCGGGGCTGCCTGTCATATGATTGCTGGCCCCGTATCATACAGGTACTGTCAGAGGGAGAATCTATGCTCATGGCTCCAAGCTGATGTTGAAGGTTGTCAGTAGAAGCATTCATGAAGGCTAGATTGTAGCGCATAGAACATCGAACAGCAGGCCAGGTTTGCCACAAAGTTGGCACAAGCAAGGTGGAAGCTCCACGTCCATTTGGATGAGCTCCAAGTATCCCACGAGAACATGATTCAGAGGGAGTCCAGGAAGGATCATTACTAGTCCAGTTGGAGTTGGCGACCACGCCCTCGGCCCTGCCCTCTGCCACGACGGCCACGTCCTCTAAAGGGT
>QPKB01000004.1:51533213-51556793 GCA_003546025.1 Camphora micrantha | reverse complement strand
GGGTGAGTGGGTGGGGTTGGGAGGGGATGGAGAAGAAAGAGGGTGGAGTGGGGAAGGGAGTGAGGAAATGTGGGGTCAGTTTTTCTGTGGAAATGGACTTCTTATACTCCCAATAGGAAGTTTATTTCCATGCTTAAGAAATAACAAGCTGACGTGGCGAAAAAGCAGTTTCGCGGAAAACTGCCGCACCAAACACATGAAAATGAGTTTTCCGTAGAAAACCACATCCTTTTCCACGGAGTCGGGTTACACAAACGTGCCCTTAAAGAAAGGAGGAGTAGGATACATAAGAGAACTAGAAGTGAGACTTTTAAATATAGTCAGAGAAGAGATTCTCAAAATCTATATATATGAGAGCTAGGGCTGGAGCCTGGACGTCCCATACTCTTGCATGCCCAATAACGGACGTCCAACCCTCTTCTCTCTCTCTTTCTCCTTGTCTTCTCTCATCTGGTTTTTCACTTTAATACCTATGGTTTCTTCTCAATTGATATCTCATCATTCTCTTTGAGAAGTTCTCTATAAGAGGGTCATAGTGCGGAAGGACGCAAGGTCTAGGAGATCAAGTCTGCAAAAGAGTTTCGTGGAAATCAAATAATCCATTTCTTGATTTGCGTACAACCAGGTTCCTCAAGTATAGATCAACAGCCAATTATTTTAGTAGATTTTTTTGTTTGTTTAGATTTATTTTTATTGATAGATGTTTGATCTTAATATATAAGACAAGGATTTAAATTCTTGGAATTAGGTTCTTGGAATTAGGTTCTTGACTTTTTGGTGTTTAATCCATGTAATAGTGGGTTAAACCTACCTGAGTTCTCGGCAACTCAGGTACGAGATAATAAGACACTAGGGATCGTGCAGGCTGAAGCTAGGGACAGGTGGGCCACACGTCCGTGGCACTTTTGTATACTGTTTTTGCAGCCTTTATGGCCACTGACGCTGTACGAATATATCAATCAAACTCTTTGGTTTCTTCTGTCTCATATTTGCACAATAGAATAAGGTGAATGATTTGCATTGTAGTCTACTGGTCTACTGAAATTTGAGCATCGTCCCAAACATCTCTCTGGAAGAAAACGGGACATTTTAAAAAGTGGTTTCCTTGAGATATTGTTGGAACAGCCCTGCGAAAGACCCGGATTTTGTGCCCGGGGTTGGGCACGATTCCCATTTGGAGCCGTTGGATCTCAGGCTCCCATGGAATCCAACGGCTCCTATGGGAGTCGTGTCAAATCCCGGACACAAAAACCCAAGGTTTGTAGGCTTTTTGTTGTTAGAAAAATGTGATAGAAGATAAATTATTTCTACTACAAAATAATAGATAAATATAAGATATATCATGTTTTCTGATTAAAATGCCTCAACTTTAGGTTAGTTATTCTACACCTTTAGTATTTCCTACCACAAACAAAAAGATCTCACAAAAGGAAAATCCTCATGTGAGCATCAGTGCCTAAATACCTAGAGGAGGGCCACACAGTAATCCATCCGAGTGGAACTGAAAATAGAGGCCTCTTCTGATAGTCATCCATCTCAGGTTGACTGTGTACTAATTTTGAATTGTGAAAACTTGCTGGCCGCTGATGAAGTGCTTGGGATGATGATTTGAGTCTTCATCACATATATAATTAGATTGGGTGGGGGTGGGGGTGGGGTCCCATAAGAAACGATAAGCATTGGTGCTTAGATAAGGAGTTTCCATAAAAAAAATTTTCTTGCTTGCTGTCTTGCTGCACTCATGATATTTTATAACAGTTGCAGTCTTCGAGAATTATAAGGTCTTTCCAGCAATAATAATTTTTGACTTAAATGGATTTATTAAAAGCTATTGTTAAATATTATTTCCGATTTCCCCCATTCTTGCGTCATAATCAAATTGAAAATTTTCAATTTTTGTATTAATGAAGAAAATATTGTTGCAAGTAAATATCAAGATATATTTTAAACATATTGCCATAATGATAATGAATTAGGGGAAGCATAGCTGGATCTGGGGCTATTATTGAATCTGGGTCCGACCCAGACTATACTGAGTATAGACTTGGATACTAATTTCAAGCCTTGAAAGAATTACGCATTTTCACCGTTATGGAACCCGTTTGGTACTTTACTAGATTAACAAAAGTCAAGGCCGGCCTCCATTTTCAGACAAGGGATCACATTAGTAGCACGTTAATACAAAATCTCATCCATCTTTTAAGAAAAAAAGTCCAAACGCAACATTTTTTTCTCTACTAAAAAACAAAGAAGCTCCGC
This sequence comes from Camphora micrantha, assembly GCA_003546025.1. Lineage (NCBI taxonomy): Eukaryota > Viridiplantae > Streptophyta > Magnoliopsida > Laurales > Lauraceae > Camphora > Camphora micrantha. Next base: position 51,554,534 of record QPKB01000004.1, on the reverse strand, counting down.
TTTTCTATATAAAAGTTAAAAAAGAATTCATATCAAACAACTAAAAATAAAATACCATCATAACCGTATTATCGAAATTTCCTTTTCTTAAATTCATACCCTGTGCCAAGACTCAAGAGCTCAAATTCGGGTCGAAATTGGGAATGCCCTATCGAGCTTTAAACAAGCGGACTTGTCTTTGGCTCTTCTCAATTTGGCCCTAAGTGTCCGTTTGGTAACTCTAATTTGATTAATAAGAGCTAATTAAACTAAGGTCTAAAATAAGAGTTCTAATTTTTAAGTTCTGATTTGTAATTAGACTGTTTAATAAAATTATTAAAAAAAAGCTCTTTTTCATAATAGAGTGTTTGGTAAACATTAAAATAAGAGCTTATAAGAGGGGCATTTCTAAGTCATTTAGAAAAATTAATTTATCTAAAAGGAAAGCCTGCCTTATCCAGATAACTCCATATCAAACTCCAATTATTTCATGTCTACATCAACTTGGTAAATGAAAGATACCTGAGCTCATTTGTTAATGGGACGTTGACTTTCATGGCTGAATACGTTTAGTCCATTTATCAGTGGGAGCCACTCCACGTATATTTCAGGCTTACCAAATGTGGGATATGTGTTATAGGCCAAGGTTAATTGATGCTCAAAATGGCGTAATGAGCCTATAGTTGAACCAAGCCAAAAGTCACCTATTTACAATCACCCAATTTGGTTTCAGGTTTTAGCATCTTAACTACCAATGTATTTGTTCTTCGAACATATTAAAGGCCTCCAAGTATAAAGTGCAATGAGGGTCGATCAGGTCAAGCATTGGCTTTAGCAAAGTCCAACTCAAATTATATGTTGGTGAACCAAAACTCAAACCACTCTAATGTGAAAGACAGACATGTAAATAACTAGTATTCATAAGGTTAACTATGTTTCGAAATTTGAGCACAACTTCTCCCATTTCTGCCATCAGATTTCTACTCTGCAACTCATGTTGGGAATGAGATGTTCAGTAGCTTATGGCAGCACTCCACAGCTCCTTTATTAGCGTTTTCAACTTCTTTCATGCTTAAACAATAGAAAAACCAAGAACAACACTAGAAAAGTCGCTACAAATTGAGAATCGAGAACACCAAGCAAATACTGGAAAAATCTACTCCTATGATATAGATTCTCAAAACCACATTAAAGAACCAAAAAAGATGAAAATTCCTGATGGGATTCGATCAATTTTTTTAGTTGATTACATCAGCGGATCTTTCCTTTCCAAAGGAGAATACAAATTGTCGGGTCACTTAAATTGGATAGAGAGAATGGAATTCCATAGGATAAAGAAAACCCAAATACAATTTTGAATTAAACAAACTTAAAAAAAAAAAAGACTACAGAAACAGGAGCCATAAAACTTGGATTTGGACAATGATCCCAAAGGACCCAAACAAAGATATATCAATAAAACCACCAAAAAGCCTCAAAACCAACTCCTACAACACACATCTCCAGAAACAAATAGAGTGAGTGAGCAATGAACTAGAATTAAAAAGAAAATCATAATAGGATTGGATCATCTTAAAAGGAAAAAAAAAAAAAAAAAACTGGATTCATCTGGGAATTTTATGAGAGGAGAGTACAGATGGTTGAATTGGATAACATATTAACATGTATGCAATTTCATTGAAACAAGATAAACACACATGGAATATTAATCACTAAATACCAGAACATATTATGGATTACATTACTAGATGAACTCCACTTCTTGTTCGCCATTTTTAATTTTTGTACTCCCACCACATATCAAAGAAAAAAGAAGGATCAAACCATCTTAACTTCAAAGCCTCTCAAACTCATACCGATCTCATCCAAAATTGAACATCCAAATATATATAAAGCATCCTCTAAAATATAAGTATTTCAACATCTCTAAAAGTAAATCATTTCAACATCCAAATACTAACCACAAAACTAAGATACCAATGTTTGTTAAAATCTCAAAACAAGTTAGGCAACAAAGCCACCATTCGCGTTCGCCTTCAACCACATCATACGTATTCTATCATCATCTTCTAACACCCATACCTCTCTAGTCTCCTTGATACGAAAAGCATTGAGTGCATTGAGTTGAAGAACCTCAATAAGGATTTATTCTCCCACAACTGACACATAATTAGCCGAGGATTTCAATAAGAATTTTTTTATAGCTTCTGCCTGGACAAGCCCAATCCAACAACGCTTTATTCAGCTGTAGTGCTTGGAGATATAGAACATTTGAGATCTCTAATAATAAGGTGGTTTAGCATTGCATATTATAAATCATGTATTTTAGGGGCACATCTTGGGGGCATTGGATGGTCCATTCATTACAATACCAAACACTTCATTGTTAAGGATGAATTAGTAGAATAAAATGAAATGACGTTATCCCATGTGGAGAGAGATCGGAAAATCTCAGTGATATCCATTCCATCACAACTAGAGGCCACTACATCTGAACTGGGAAAATTAAAGTCAATCTAGGATCGAGCCTAGGTCCTCCATGAATAAGGTTGCGACTTTGATAAAATCAGCCCCATCAGATTATACTAGCCATTGAATTAATGGGCTTAAATTTAATAGTCGACTTTCAGCTTTAGATTTTCTAATTATTAAAATTATTTTTTTATTTTTGAGATTGAGCGGTGAGTAAAGTCTTGATGAGTATAAAACCAGGGGCGGTGCCAGATACTGGGGTGCAGTAGTTAAAAAAGACAAACACTATGTGAAAGTTTGCAGGCCGAGATGGGTTTTCAAATAGGCCATGCCCAGTCTGAGTTTCTAGAGAGTACTTGAGCCAGGATGAACTGTGCTATTGTATATGTTTATACAATAGCATACTGCTTGTGCAGATGTCTTCCCATTTGTGTAGGCAACTTCAGTAAAGATAGTATAATGTAGAAGGGTTAGCATCCACTCAGTATTCTTGTAACATGCTTGTGTAGAACACCTGCTTTTCAAACATTACTGAAATGTTGTAGACTTGACTGAAACCTTGCTACTACCAAAGCTACAAAGTGTGCTAGGTGTGAGACGCATGTTCTGTTTAGTCAATTTCATGAGCTATACCTTTTTTTCCTCCTGAAATTAGTGGTGCTACTTGTTCTATAGATCAACGGGTTTAACCTATTAATCTATGTTGAATTTGAAGGGATCGGAGTATTATTACAGCCAACAGAGGACAAGGTGCTCCCAGACAGCAGGCTCGTGATTCATCACAGAAACGTATACTCATCACAATTGTAGTAACAGGGGTTGTTGTTGTAATTGGATCAATTTTCCTCCAAAAGAGAGCAGATACTCATCGGCAACAATGATAGACAAAATCTACACTTGACAGTGTTGGAAATAGGTGGGCCTCGTGGATGCGATTTCAAAACTTTTGACCCACTTGAATCAGGGATCAAACGCCCATAAGGCCATTAACCATATCTAGGATGCAATCCCTCATACTCATATACCATATACAACAATAATACAAGCAACACCATGCAAATATAATCTACAAAAGATAGAGAAGCAGATTATACCTTTGCTGTCCGGTTGTGCTCTAATGGAGAAGGAAACTACTTTAGATCTCCAAGACCTCTTAGTCTTCCACGCTATGACCCGTACCAGATCTCTTCTCTAAAGGAGATGGGTGAGATCTCCTAAAGAAAACAACTAGAAGCTCTAAAGGAAACTAGAAGAGAACTAGAAGAAGAAGAGAAGTATGTGCAACTCTTGCACAAAGGGGGCTGGGCGTGAATTCCAAGGTTATATTCGTCCCAGCCCCTGTGGTACTCCTTTTATAGCATTAAGCAACCTTCTTCTCTTATACTAATTGAAATAGAAGTCCTACTTCCACACAAAATAGTAACCTTACTATTACCATTATTAGAAGTCTCACTTCAAATAGAAATAGTAACTTCCTAATTCCTTCATCTTAGAGTTCTAGTAGAATTAGTATCTTTCTAATAACTTGGGCTAGCGTAGGGACCACTAGGGATTCCATAGAAAGCTGGCTCCAACTGGGACACCGCGACCCCACATCTCATGTGCAATCCGGGCCAACAGTTAATTGCAAATAACACCACTATATAAATGCAATTGCACTCCAGTCTTAGGAATAAATTATAATGAAGACCCTAAACTTCTCGATTACCACAAGCAAGCCCCTCTATCAATATTCATGGATCAATTGAACTAAAACTGTCCCACCAATTTAAATCCACATCTTATTATCTTTGAGCCCCAATTAATCACAGTAATCATTAGTACCATCCAATTAACTCTTAATTGAGATGGGTGTGCACTTACTAATGATAAATCCATTAATTAGCACAAGGGGATAATATAGATAGATTCCATCTTGACCATTGGATGTTCCCACAATCCTACTACCACGTACCCAAGAAACCGAGGTGTTGACCTACAATTGGCCTCACTCATTGGTGACTCAAAACAAATGAATAGATAGAAACTTGAGTTCATCAATGTCTCAGGATTGAGAGCCTATTGCTAGGGAATTATGAGAGCAAACCTTAAACTCGAGACAGTATTCCATAAGGTGCATCTCATGGTCCTTCAATACATCCAATGTACCAGCACCGTGATCCAGAATCTTACATTCTGATGATCGAGACAAATCACACTATCTTATAGTGATCAAAGCGCTGCAACCTTATCAGACGAGATGCCCAGTCTCATCACTGGTTGTGAAGATGTTTAAGTATAAGATTTGTGACAAATGTCTCCTCTGTGTGGATCTCATCCATACACATATATCACATCTAATATACTAATTGGTCCCGGTTCATCTCATGAACCATTTATGTCATATGTATTGGTCATGTGTATTAAGTAGTAAAACACCATTCATCTCATGAAAGGAAAGCATGATATTATTGATAAATAAAGAAATTAATCAATTTATTACATCATCTGATGGATTGAGTCCATACAATCTAACAGACAGTTTTGCTTCGTGCCTTTGTATTTAACTTCTGTTTGAGATTATTTAAAACGATATTGATTTTCTCAAATTAAGCTTGTAGAAATCAATCGAAGTAATTAATTCTTTTATTCATACTCCTAATGAAATGAATGCATATGAATTTCCTTCAAATTGGAAGAAATATGAATATTTTGCTAGGGCACTTATTTATTCATTGATCCGTGCTTAGTTTTTCTTTCTTAAAAAAAAAAAGTGGTTAGGGGGTTTTGAAGGAAGAAATGTGTACATTTTGATACGACACTTATTTATTCATTGAACCATGCTTATCGGGAGGTGGCCTGGAACTCATTACCCGTTATGGGATGCTTTTCTTCCAACTCAAATTTGAATGGGGATTTGTAACTTAAAAATCACAAATGAAGTCATGTGAAGTTTATCTATTTCATCTTGTTCACCGGCACCTCAGTCAGAACATAAGCACACTGCATTGTTCTGAAACTAAAATTGTATTGTCCATTTTCAAGGGGTTGAAGAACCAACTAGAATAAAATTAAGAGTCATAAAATAGTATCCAAATGAAAAGGCATTTCAAATGAATCAGAGGCTATTCTTGACATGATAAGAAAAGAATCATCAAGGAAGACTAGTATAATCACATATTCATTCCTTTGTATTTACTTAAGTAAAATATAGCCGCCAAGACAGGATACACAGAAGTCAATGTTATTGAATTAGAAGATTAGAAACATCACAACAGTCAATCCATACCAACCAACTAATGGGTCACCTTAGGATGGTCTGCCACCTGAATCAAGCAGTAATCAGTTTACTCCATCTGATCATTTGATTTAATAGATATGTTCCTTGTATCATTAATTTAAATTCTTGTCGATAATCCAGAAGCAGGTTATGGATCAGATAGCTACAAACTTTGCTTTTGTATGATATGGTCCACCTCTTTTGTATGATATGATCCACCAACTGGAAGGACCAAATCAATCACCATTAAAGTCAGGGGTTTACACTTTGAAGGGTTGATATCAACACGAGTCTACACACCCACACACACTACCCACAGCACCCAACACCCTCTCATCTCTCTCCCGTCCATCCAAGCACCCCATAAAAGAACACCCTCTCATCTCTCTCTCATCCATCCAAACACCCCATAAAAGATATGTAGATAAAGAATATTCCCCAGAAAGATAAATCACTTCAAAACCAGAATTCTGGCACATACCGTTGATTGCCCAAATACTAGAATCTCTTAATTCCCAATACCCAGATGAAGAAACCATGTCCTTTGCCCTATTATACCCTACAAAACCCTTATTTTCAATACCCAGATAGAGATACATACATACACAAAGCACCCAGAATACACGAAAATCAAAATGAGAAAGAGATTGTACCAAAGCCGCTGTCAAATGGGGGATATCCTTGGCCTCTTCGAATCGTCCTCGACATCCATCATGCTTTGAGGGAGGTGGATAGTGAAAATGAATCGATAGTAGGAAGAATTGTGAGTGAGGGCTATCTGGTAAATATAAAACAATTATAGGGCATTTTTGTCCAAGGAACCCGAAATTAACGCTTTCCTCTACCTTTAGGCGAATGAGCTCTGAAAATAGCTGGCTTGATCGGCTTATATATAAAAGAGGCTAAAACCTCTAATTGTTAAATATAAGTTCTAAATGTGAAATATGATTAGAGGTTATCAAACGCTCTAAGTTATTAATAAGTTCTAAATAATAAAATAAATGTTTATTTTTAGAGTTGCGAAACGGACCCAAATCTAAGAGGGATGTCAACAAGCCAACCTAACTGACAAGTACGCTTAGTTCAGTTGGGCTTGAACTCAATTTTTGCTTACTTTTGCTCTACCAAGTTCAAATTAGGGTCCACACACCTTGGGTTGGCTCTATAAGAGGCATGACTAATCCTGACTTGTCAATGGGTTCAACCAAGCTTGATGCGTGTGTAGGTTTTAAATATATATTTAATGCAGTACTATAACTATTTATGAATGTAATATAATCATTATTATTTTTTGGAAAATCTTTTCAAATCAGGGTATTTTAATACATTTAAAAATAAAACATGAAATTTAACTTTATTTATAGCTATATAGAAAAAACTTAAAGGCATTAAGTTAAAAAACCTATATCCTCACATGGAATCTATATTGCATTTAGATGATTTAATTGGGAAATACTTAGTATTTGTTTGTCGCACGTATGAGTGCCCCGGAAATAACGCCATACAAACGGGGTCCGTCAGACCCCGTTTGGTTTTTTTGTTTTTCAAATATTAAACGAGTGACGCTAGTGCTTTTATTAGAGACGCTACTGTCTCTCCGCGGCATTTTCATAAAACCCTCCCTCCCTTTCATTTTCGCATTTTTCCTCTCCCCCTCCTTCCTCTACACCAATATGTTGACGTTGCTGTTTCTTTTGCATTCTTCCTTCCCTACTTTGGATTAACCTTGCTCTGATATCACACATCACCTCTAAGGTATGGGACGTTGATACCGTTTGGACATTTGTGTAGCATTTCTGACACAATGTCTGTTTGGGGTTTTTATCAAAGAACGAAACATCTACAATGGTATCTGTTTGCGTTTCACATGTTTTGGGACATGGGATTTCCATTCCATATGCTTGTTTGGTGATTGATTAAAATCCGGAAATGGGATTACGTTACCAAACGTGCAATTTCTTCATTTCTGTTCTGTTATTGTCTGCCATCTTTCTTTTTCTCTTTGATGTATGATCTTTCCACCTCTTCATTATTGCATTTTTGGTGTGAAATATTTATCTACTTTTGTTGTTTGAAGAACCTTGATTTGGCAATGGTTTTGATTCCAATTCCATACAAGGTATTAGGGTTTGTGTGTTGGGTTTATCTAGATAGAACAGTGAGGAACAATGTAGTTTTTAATCTAACAACTTGAGTCAAAGCATATTCAGTGAGAGTAGATTTAATCCAAATGGCCAACATTTGGTCTTGTTTTTGCCAAGACATATATGTTGTTGGATTCAATGTCTTCTGTGTCCCGGAAGTACCTTAAAGGTATTGGATGGGACAAGGGGTAGAACCATCCACATGACTGTAAAGATCATTGCAACGCAGAAGATGTTCAAACTGACTTTGCCATAGTGAAGTATTATCCTTTTTAAGCTTAACACCAGTCTTGCTTCTTCTGTTCTTCCTACACCTCCAATCTCAATACAAAAAATCCCAGAGATGATCACCCCAACTAGTGTCAGAACAAGAGAGAGACAAAACCTTTGTAGCTTTGTTCCTTTCATGAGCTCTCCTATCTTCCAAATTGCTCTCATTCCATATCAATTCTCCTCTACCACTGAAACAAAAAGATCCACATTCCAAAACACGTACGAGTAAATGTACATTAACACAAACATAAGAGTTCGAAAACCACATAAACCTTAATTTTGAGGGCACTCAAGTCTAAAAACAAAGTATGTCAAAAATCTTGATTTATTTTTTCCTTGAATAGTAATACAATCCACAATGTTTTTATAAGTAATATACTCCAAAAAAAAAAAAAAAAAAAAAGGTGCATCTTCATAATAATAATGATTTTGAAAAAAATGACATAGAACACAGATCACCCCTACTGCTGCTATGGGTAATAATAATAGTTAAAGCTAAAAGAAAAGGTGAGCAGCTTACGTTGATATAAAAAAATAAGTTAAAAAGAACCTCGACTTAAAAGATAACTTTTACAAACTTGGTTTGAAGCCATTTCCGCTCTTTTTGAGGCTTTCCTAACAAACTCTTCCTCCATTCCTCATCATCTACTGTGGAGTTCCTGCCTGCCAAATGGTAGCATTCAAAAGATGATGAAGGAGACAATCTTAGCGTATCACATTCCCAATCAATTAAACTGACTTGTGATAAGTGATAATTGATGACCAACCCCCTCTTCACATAACTCCCAATCCTATCTTCCAGTAGTGCACCAAACAATCAAGTTCCAAACATATCAAACTTGATTTGCATTTTGTTTTTGAAAATAAAATCCAATATGGATTTCTCCAAACAGCTTATGTATTTCTGACCTCTAAATTATTGACATTTTTAGCAAGGCTCTTGGCAAATAAGTTTTACCTTCTTCAATGCAAATTTGGTGTTTTTTATAACTTGAGTGGGAGGATTAGGATCCATGAGCCAGCTTGATGTTGCTGCAATCAAACCCAACCAACATTGTTATAACTTACGGTAGATATGCATACAATCAATGGAGTTGTTTAATGGTATTTGTATATATCCCTGCTGTATTCATTTATAAAGGTATGATAAAATCAAATTTAATTGATCTCTTGACAATGGGATGAGGACAACTTCAAGGTTTTGTCAATCAGTTGCCTTCTCTCTCTAAAAAAAGAAAATCCAATCCCAATAATTACCATGTTGAAATAAATCAGGAACCAGCAAACACTTGGTCAAACCAAATAGGGTATTAAGCTAATCAGCAAGCCACATCCCGGATGCAAATGAGCCAAATGCCTGTCGATTCTGACCCTACAACCGACTTAAAAGACCCCAAGAGCATAACTTGCATAAATTATAGTAAAGAAGATGGATATATCAAGTGAGTTGTGTCCCTTGTCTCTCTCCAAAACACTGATTATATATACTCTTTGGTGACTAATGGTTGAATCTTGGCCCCAAATTAGAACAGTGTATAGTATGGGGCCAAGGCTTGAGGATTGCGTATGCTTGGACAGTGATACGTGATATAATCATGCTTCTTAGTCACATTGTTTCCTCTTAATAATACTGTTTGTTTTGTAGATAAATTGATTGAGGGGATTCTCAATGAAAATTCTCCAGCATAGATATTTTGTAAGGGAATTTATGCTCTTTATTAAACCAAGTTCAAAGAACCAAACAAACAAACTTCAACTTTGCACGCTTGTATTCTACCGATAAGCTTTGCCAGTTTGTCTATAGAGATAAAATGGAACTGTTTTTTATATGAATTGCTTGCTATTCTATGATCCTCAAAGGTACTGTCAATAGGGTACTTGTGGTGGAGATTGCGGTCGAAGTTTTATGAAAGAGCATAACATATCTACTGGTTTGGCTATGTTGCTACTCACAAAGAATCCTCATCGTTTTGAATGCTAAATATTTGTTGTAATTTTATGGTTATGGTTATGATTGAAATATCTTAAGGTTCCCTTCACTACATGTGCTCTCTCTAGCAAAAAATTAATTTTAATCCTATGTTTTATATGTGCTTATGTTTCTATTTGCCAAAACTGAACAGATGGCCTAAGGAACGAAGTAGAAACAAGAGGATAAATTGCTATATGGGCAAGACTCTCATGTGTCGAAATCCATATTAAATGGGGTGGAGCCAGGGTTATATAAATGTATTAATACAAACCCCGATAAAGACAAATGGGTTCTAACTGACAGGCAAAGGGAGATTATTAGGGATATTGGTCTAGCACATCTCTCAGAAATTGATTATATGAGAATAGATCATGCCCTCATTAGTAGCTTGGTTGAACGATGGAGGCCTGAGACCAACACGTTCCATTTGCCTACCGGTGAAGACGCGGTGACTTTGGAGGATGTTGCACATATATATGGGCTCCCGATTAACGGTATACCAGTAATGGGTAGGACTTTTCCCAAGTCACTTGTCCCTAAAGTGTGCAAGGACTTACTTGGCATTGCTCCACGTCCTAGCAAAGACACTATTGGTATTACAATTAAATTTAATTGGCTAGAAGACAATTTCAAGCCCTCTAAGAAGAGGAGTGAGGCTCACAAGATGAGAGCATATTTGTTCTTTTTAGTTTCTGGACAAATCTTCGCCAATTCTTCCGGTGCCAGAGGGTCAGCTTGGCATCTAGAGTTGTTTAGGAAATTCAAGCCCTACGCATGGGGTCCGGCCAACCTTATAAGCCTGTACAAAATGCTCGAAAGGTATACATGGTTATTAAAAGGTGAGGATGATGGCAAGGAAGAGGACGAGGGTGAAGAAAAATGTGATTCTTCAAATATTACCCTTTTGAAGACTCTAACAGGCCCCTTACAGTTGTTGCAGGTGATGCCAATTGAATTTTTCATAAAGTTTCAGTTTGGTTTTGAATATCGTTTTCATTCTGATTAGCTGATGTAACTTTGTAGTTAATATCCTTCTTTTTTTTTGTTGTTGGCTTTCAGATATGTGCATATTCAAGGATGTCAATCAGGAGATGTACGACACCATGTCCTAGTTAGAAAAAAGACCTACAATACCCATTGTTCAAGACATGGGAATTGAGACTGATAGATAGGAATCAAGTAACAAACATGAAAGAGATTCGGAGGCACATATATGGTCTCAAAGAGGACAGGGTAATAATATTCACAACAATGTTTTACTTTTTCCAATGATATTGATGCATTTCTGAGTATTTTGATTAAGTTGCTCTAATTTTGCAGCTCATGTGGCAACCATATGCTAAGATGCCTAAGAAACTGTTTTCAAAGATACCAAAGGTTGATAAGGGGTCGTTTGCTTCTTCGACGATCCTTCTTTATTACTGGATTGTTGAAAGGCACAACCCCGAACGTGTAGCAAAACAGTTCGGCATTAGGCAAGCTGTCCCCCAACCCTTCCATATGCCTTTTAAGAGGGCTGAGCGTCTGGAAAGGTTTGAAATGGACTATCAAACATATGGAAATGAAGTTACTAGACCGTGGGAGGCAAGGGAGAATAATGTCCCACGCGGAAAAAAGGATTCCTCAAAGAAACACTCCCCTTCCTATCATATTTGGTATTCATCCGAAACCATAAGAGAGATTGTATGTGGGATGGGCGGTCGAGAAAGACAATCACCCATCGAGACCCACTTGGAGAAACCAAAAGTAAAGGTGGAAACTAAGGAGGGATCAAAGCCTACGGGAAGCACCCACCGCGCAGAGACATCCACCACCGAGAAACATGTCAGCACTGTGTCATATTTATTCTCTCCTTCACTTCGGGTTTATTACCCTTAACTCATCCTTAATGCATAAACATCTGGATTCAAGTACATGCTTTGTTGGACCACTTGGACAGTCTCTAGATCGGGCGGTCCAGAAGAAGGTCAAGATTGAAGATTTCACAGCACGCTTGCGGGGAAAATTTTTAAAATTTAGAGATGCATTTAGTTCGGCGTTCGAAAATTTATGGCGGGGGGGGGGGGGGGGGGTCATGTTTCACCTCTCAATCAGTGATGAGACGAAGGTAATAATTTCCACACAGAAGTTCATAATATGTTCAACCATCTGTATCATGATGACATGACATTTATTATTAATCCTTTTCGATATAGGTATCAGATTCTGGAGCACGGAAGAGAGCTGTTCCAAAAGGCAGGCAAAGGAAAGGGATATCACATGTGACCAAGAAGCTGAACTATTCAAATGAGGTGGTAAACGTAGAGGGCATTACATCATCACCTTTTTTGGCATCTGGATTCGCCTCTCCATCGGTTCCAACTATGGATGATATCTTCACTACACCGTTTAATGCACCTCCTGAAATGTCTATTGTTGTACACACTCCGAAGTTGGATATCAACACATTGGTTTGGAGGATAAAGCGGTTGCATCGTGAAAGAAAGATTCCTCAATATTTTGAGGACTACGACCAGTCTTTGAGTAGGTCGGAGTATGTGCTTACCGAAAAACAGTTGACCCTACTAAAGGGATTCCTCGGCTTTTACGTGAAAAAGTATGTGGTCTACTTTCTGTTGATTCAGTTTTTATTTTAGACTGTTAATTACTTCTTTAATGTAGGCTAACGTTAATCACTTCTTTAATTTTTCGAATTTGATATAGGCTAATGTTATTGTTTGTTGCTGTTTTGGTAGACCGAATGAACTTGATATACATTCCACGCTTGTGTCCAGAAAGGGTTTAAAGAATGTCCTCGATGAGTCTACAGGTTAGACACAAACATTATGTACTGGTGGTTTCAAGCAATAAAGGGTAGATATCCACATGTGATTTTCTACGACCTTAGTGTTTGCGTAAGTTAATTAATTCCATGCCTTTTCCGGCAACATTAATGATAACACTTATTTGAAATAATTTGATCAATGGATCTGTCATACTTTCCTATACTGGAGCTGGTGCCAAAATAATAATATAAAGGCATTGTAAGAAAATATATTTGGTAAGGACAGTGTCAAAGTTTGGGAGGCTAAGGAGAAGAGTATGTCGATCTTTGTCTTATGGCACGATGCACATTTCACATTGTTGGTTGGGCATACAAAAGAACGAAAGTGGGATTTGTACAATAGCATGCAGACCGACATGACTTCACTTCAGTTTGCCAAATCATTCGTGAGTATACCGCAATGTTCATGATCTTTACACGTATGTATTGATATAACTTTCCTATAAATAGTGACCACTTACACGTTTGAATTTCCTGGTTGATCAGATTGATTTCTTGGGCAGACAGTTCCCCAACTATGGATGGTATGACACCAATATGTGGACTTTGCTCGTGAAGACGAAAATACCTTACCAGGAAAATGGGAACGATTGTGGTGTCTTTGCATTGGTCTTCCTTGAACACTATGCTGCACGTAGAGACATAAACTTTAAACAATCAGACATAATGTATTTTCGTAGCAAGATTGTGGTCGACATATATGGATTCAGTTGGGAGCTGAATAGCGACCGTTTGGACATTGATCCATTGACTCAATGAACTTTAATCCTCAAACATTGTTTGTAGTATTTTTGGGTGTATAGGAATTAGTTCAAAGTCGTTGAATATTGTTCGTAATATTTTTTGGGTTTATAGAAATCAGTTAACCGGTGTATAATCATGAATTGCATGGAAATGTTGCATCAGTGGTTGCATGGAAATGTTGATTCAATTTATTGCTCCAGTGTCAATGTTTTGAATCGTGAATAATTTTTTGGTGTATGATCAGTTGATTACATGATCATAGTGTTAGCAGGAATGAAGCAAATTAATGTATGTGCACTGTGCACTTGAGATTCTGAAAAAAAAAAAAAAGGGTATTAAGCGATGCTAGAGTCGCTCTTGCATTCAGGTATACGATGCTAGCGTCGTCTAACTGAAAAAAAAAAAAAAAAAAAAAAAAAAAACCAGAACAGAACAGCGCTAGAGTTGTTTAACTGAATTTTAAATTCAGCTTTGAGAGACGCTAGCGTCGTCTAACTGAAGTCAATTTCTTACACAGAGTGATGTTAGTGTTGTTTAATTTTGTAATACTACTACAAACCTCCATCTAGCAACTAGAGGTTGTATTATTTAGATGATTGCACATATCAAGAGAACCTCCCATATATCACAATCTAATTCCAATGAATGGATCAAAACTCGAATGAATTCATATTATCAAAACAAACAGTTGTACTCCATCTTTTTTAATTGCTTAATTGGAAACGGTCAAACCAAAACAAACAAAAAAAGTAATATGTAACCTTACAACTTTGATTTAATACAACTTTGTCAAAAAAAGCTTTGACCATACAACTTTGTACATGGAACATGATATATTCAAAAAAGCAAAAAAAGAACATCAAAAGGACCTATACCTTCAAGACAATACAAAGGACATCAAGTTTGTACTTCTTTTTTTCATTACATCACAAAAGACATCTAGATGAGGTATCTATGTATTATGCGAAGGAGGCGGATTCTTGCATGAGGCCCAGTTGTGACCTTTCTCATGACAGTGAGAGCAAGTGAGAACCCTACGCTCTCTATAGCAGTCTTCCGTACGGAGCTTGTTTTTCTTTGGTCTTCTGGGCTGTTTTGAGGATAAAGGAGGCAAGACCCTTTCATCTGATATGTCTCCCACTGTAAGCTATCACGGGTAGCATGAATGTCCTCTTTGTATGTTGACTGGTACTTACTTATAAGATACCAATCCTCACAAAAATCATATGGACTTTTGTTCCTCAACCTCATACCCGCGATGGCATGTGAGCACGGGATTCCAATAATATATCATTTGCGGCAAGTGCAAGTCCGACGATCGAGGTGAACAACATCCACATAGCTGGCGGATTGAACTTGAAACTCTTCTAACCCGGCAACATGCACATGCAACCTACGTGCTTCTTCACTTTCAGGGCTCAACTGTTTCTCAGCATATGGTGTCAAACGAGTGTTGACATCCAAAGATTCGGCATGTCGTTTTGGAAGAACTCCATGAGTTTGACCCTAATCTCTTCGACCTGTTTCACAATTGGAAGAACTCTGGTATCCTTTAACATGTTGTTGGTGCATTCAGCAGTGTTGCTTGTAAGCATGTCATACTGTCATCCCTCAACATAAGCATTTGCCCAATATTGCCTGCCAAATGCATGTATATAATTGTATGCCTCAACATTAACAGCCGTAATATCTTCCATGAACGCATCATGCTCACAGGCCCTGTAAGCCTTTGCAGTGCACCAAAACTTCATGACAATTGCTGAATCACTGAATCTTGACTTGATGTTCTCCGTGAGATGGCGACAACAGTAGCAATGGATCGAAGTAGGCATGATGTTCGCAAGCGCAGGGACAAGTCCCTTTTATCGATTAGACACGATGGTAAGATTCATTGGTTCTCCAAGAGACATACTCACATTTGCGATAAACCACTCCCAGCTATCACGTCGCTCGGCTTCCACGAATGCAAAAGCTACTGGAAAGAGCTTGTGATTTTCATCTACTGTTACGGCTACCAACAACACACCTGGGTACTTACCACGAAGATGTGATCCATCGACTGCAATCATTGGCCTGAGAGACGATGTGAAAGCACGAATGGATGGAACAAAAACCCAAAAAAATCTCTTAAATCTGTCATCGTCGAACGTCTCGATGTTGGTCACACTCCCTGGGTTCATCATCTTCAACTCAGCACAATACAGTGGAAGGAATTTGAATGAATCTTCATATGAACCTTGAACTATATGAAGTGCCATTTCTCTAGCGATATGTGCCTTCCTGTACGATATAGTAACCCTAAACTCTATCTGATAATCATTCATTATCTCTGTCCGATATGTGTCTCAAATTATTATTTAGATGAATTTTGTCCAAAATATACTCCGCAATTAACTCTGATGAGGCTTGCCTATGTGCTGTATCCATCGTTGGCTTTGAACATTTATGAACCGGGTTGTAGGTTCGAACCTTAAACCATGGTCCACTCTCAATTATAGACGCGTGGATGCGACATGGACAATCCTAGTCCTTGCATTTTGCTGTGACTTTGAACTGACTAGTCTTTAGATGCTCGAGCATGAAGTTGTTATATATTGCAAACTTGGCTATCGTCCTCCTGAAATTTTCGCGATCCAGAAATTCACGCCCTAACCACATCTCCCGAGAAGTATTATGGTAAAAATATGTAGGAAGCTCCTCTGGAATCATGTTATCTTCAAAATGAACTTCACGCCTGTGGGTTGATGGATCCCCAACATTTGATTTCGCATTCACGGTTGCTCTATTGATTGCACTGCCATCAGTACTACTTCCAGGGTGAGACTCCTCTGGAACTACGGTATCTTTAAAAATAACTTCACGCCTGTGTTTGGATGGCTCTGTAATATTTGATTTCTGGCCCATGTTCTCTCTATTGAGGACACCGCTATTAGTTCTACTTGTGGGGTGATAGTCTTCTACGTTGATGGCTTCTACATCAGCATTACTCTCTACTGCATCAAGGTACTTGCGAAAGACGATGTCACTCTCTTCGGCCAATTCATCAGTGGCAGTGTTCGGGTTGGAGGAGAAGTGCATGTTGTGGTCTTCACTAAGGTTTACAGTAAAACAACTTGTGTCTATCTCTGATGGAGCCTTCCACTTTGCATCATGACTGCCATCTGTACCAGCACATTTACCATCTCGCAGCATACACATATTCAACCCATGCGACCTTCAAAAAGTACATGATAAATATCAACATTAATATTGAATTAATAATGTATTAAATAGACATGAATGTGTTGCTTAAGAAAATTATGTCAAATAGCGTACCTTCGTTGTTCTCCAATACCAAGACTAGAACCAACTGGTGTTCTATTGATATATAAACAAATCTCATTTGTTTCAACTCTTGAGAGTGTCAGCATGCACTTAATATCGTTATTATCTTCGACGCCAACCAATGAAAACTCTTTACCATTGTGATGTAGATAAAGTGTGTTTATGTCTTCACAGTTAACCACCCAATGTGAAGCTTCAATAGCAACTTTAACTAACGATTCAAATGTTATATCACTTGGAATAGACCTCATCTTTTGCTTTCCACCTTTATATGCTGGATGAATCAAGTCAAACTGAAGATCCCCTTCATAGTGGAATATGACTATTAATTCATCTCCCGACATCCTAATCGTTGAAAGAATATGTATCCATTAGAGAGAATTGCAGTAGCAGACTATACACAACATTTCAGTAATGTAGAGGAAATTACACATGTATGTTACATCTTAAACAATAATGGTAGTTTTATTAATGGTATAAAACATTAAGGTACTTTCATTGCCCTTGAAAAATATTCCATTTATTTTGATTCTAGTAAAAGCATTCCAATTTCCACGTACATAAACATATTGGAGGATGAGACGACTGCCAACAAGTTCAAAATGGAGTGAAGAGATGGGTTGGCGGATTATTATCTGGAATTCAAAGGTCATTTACTCCAAATGGCCCACATCATTGGCGTCGATATAAGCCATCTGTGATGGGTAATATACAAGGCGAGGGGAAATGGATGACAAATAGCATGAATCTATTATTAATACTCTGAATAGCGTAAAAAATATAAAAAAATGTGCACAGACCTCTTAAATGGAAGCCAACAACCACTAAGATGAGCAATAAAAAGAAGATTTGCAGGATTATGTGTATGAAAGGTCTGTTGTACGTAAATGTGAGCTTATAAATAAGATGTGGACACTTATAGATGAGAAAAGGGGGTTTCGACAGCGGAGAAAAAGGAAATGGATGATGAACACCATGAAACTAATATTAATACTCTGAAAAGCGTAAGAAAATGTACAAAAATGTGCACCAACCTCTTAAATGAAAGCCAACAACTAATAAGATGAGCAATAGAAAGGAGATTTTCAGCATTCTGTGTATGGAAGGTCTGTTGAGCAAAAACGTGCAAGTATAAAGAAGAAGCGGACACTTATAGATGAAAAAAAGTGGCTTTTGACAGCGGGCAAATAGAACAAATTGCGATGATAGCGTAACTTAATTTGAAATTAAGTGACGCTATCGTCGCTCTGGAATAATATTTAAAAAAAAAAAGGAAAAGTGATGTGAGGAATATTGCCATAGTGAAAGTATTCCGGAGCATTCGTACGTGCGACGAACAAATACTGGGTATTTTCCAGTAAAATCCTCTTTCATTTAACTTATTAACCATTCAAAATAGGAAAATATTCAAGTGAGAACTAGTTCTCACCTATTATATGAGAACTTTTTGCGGAGCCCAACTAGTTACCCATCCAAACTTAGCAACCAACAGGGAACTCCTTGATAGTCACTAATCCCAATGATTGACACACATCCGAATGGACTGAACCGTTGGATCGATGGTTGAATATTTTTTTGAATACAAAGCCATTAAACTTTTGGGCCACGAATGAAGGAATTAGGGGCATGGGTTTGGGGTCAAACTTGATACATGGGGTAGTCTCACATAGATCTTTCCATCCCTCTGGTCCCATCCCCAAATGGGGCCTACAATTAGGCCTCACAAAAAAGTTCTCATATAATATGTGAGAACTAGTTCTCACATGAATATTTTCCTTGAAAACATATTTAAAAATGGCTTTATATGTGTGGAAGATGTGATTGAGGTATGGATGAATATATTGGCCGATATCGGAACGTATCAGCTGATACGTACTGGTATCAGCCCATATCGTTCCGATAATTTAATGGGAATCAATATCAATATCAGTCGTGTAACAAATTGCCAAAATATTAGAGAATATCAGCCGACACATTGAAAATATCAATCAAATCCAATATATCGGTCAATACCGACAAAAATCCACCTTCTCTGATCTTTTTTTCGTTTGAGCAAATTGAAAACAAGGACTTAAAGACTAAAAAAGAGGTAGAGAACATTCAGGTTGCAGGTGGAGAAAAAGAAGATACAAAAAGAGAAGAGGGAGGGAAGGAGGAGGGAGGAGAAAGGAGTATATCTGGATTGGGAATAGTTACTACATGTCGCCCGCGTCCTCCTCCATCGCCGCCGTACATGGGTAAGATCATTGCCACTTTCTCCTTCTTCCTCCACCACCTCTCCCTTTCTTCCCTCGCGTTCTTTTCTTTGTCTTCCCTCTTTGTGGTCTCTACCGCTTTCTATTTCCATTTGGGGAAGGCAAAACGAACCATTTAGGGAAAATGCCCTCTAGACACTTAACTACCCTTGTTAGCCAACTTTGACAAAAGTTTCTAGTGGAGAGTGCTTAACTTATAATATTAATGATCTTTGGGCTCCACAGTAATGGGGCCCACATATAGAAAATCTAAGCCGTTCAAAATAATTGGCTCTCACTTTTATGGGCCCTCAAAAAGTTTCATTGTAATAAGAGATTGTCTCACTGTAAGCTTGATTAGTTGATCAATTTTAGGAAAAAAAAAGCGTGCCAATATTCTCAATGGGTCCTATAGAAACTTTACTCAAACGTTAGGCCCATTTCAATAATGAAACTTATAAAACATGTTGATTGTAACGCCCCACCCTACACGTATGCATGATATTGTTCGCTTTGGCCACGGGCCTCATAGTTTTATTTTTTATGGGACTTGTTGACACCAAAAATATCACTATGTCCCTTCAACACCAAAAGCTACATGGAGCCACATCCTGCCATAAATAGGAAGGCGCCACTTCAAGCATCAAATCTTGTCAGAGTCAAACAAAAACTGCAAGGTCTTTCAAAGCAGCCAAAAGAGGGGTACACATGAAGTTTTGGGTTGTTTCAACATTATTTGGCCTAACTTCACTCCTCCGATAGCCAGACAGGAGCTCCCGGCAACGACAGTGTCGTAGACTTCAAAACTTCGATCAGAGCCTACGGATGGTCTCAGAATACCTCCAAAAGGCTCCATGCCAAATTTTAGGTCATTCCGACAACGTTTGACCCGACCTCGACGCTCCGAAGCAAAATCAGGCCTGTCGGCGGTGGAGCACCCCGGAATCATGGCATCCAAATTGGAGCTAATGGATCATCTCAAAATGACTCCAATAAGCCCCCTGTCAAGTTTTAGGTCAAACGGACATCGTTTGGCCTAGTTTCAAAGCTCGGCATTTTCCTCATGGCGAAATCAAGGCGAGCATTTGCGGGACCCCAAACGGCTTCAAAACTCAAACCAAAGCCTATTGTTGGTCCTATCTACTGCTAAAAAGACTCCCCGTCAAATTTTAGGTCAATCGGACATCGTTTGGCCTAGTTTCAAAGCTCGGCATTTTCCTCAAGGCGAAATCAAGGCGAGCATTTGCGGGACCCAAAAAGGCTTCAAAACTCAAACCAAAGCCCATGGTTAGTCTTATTTACTGTTCAAGAAGCTCCACATCGAATTTCAGGTCATTCCGACATCGTTTGGCCTAGTTTCAACGCTTGACAAAAATCGGCAAATACCGCACAACAAAGTCTTCGGCTTTCCAGAAAAATAGGAAACTTTGTGCTCTGATTTGCGTGGCTTCTCGTCGGGTTTTCTTCAGGAGAATCAGGCTAATAAATGAGGGGAAATGTCAGGAAAAATACAGAAGAAAAAAGAATGAAAAAAGATCGAAAAACGGCGAAGAAAAGGCGACCGAACGGCGGCTGAAAAATGGGCCCAAGGCCCATGGTCGCCGGCGACCATGGGTGCATGGTCGCCAGGCGACCATGGAGTTTCGGCGACCCAAAAGTAGCCGGAAGACCCCTTTTTCGGATCCTTTTCGCGTTTCGAGTTGATTGGCCCCTGTGATTTTTCCAAAATCTGATTTTTCGTACATGAAATCCGTCGATCTTCGTCAACATCACGGATTCACCGCCGAAATCATTGGATGATCATTAGATGCCTCGAAATCGCCAACCGGCCGACAAAGAAAGCACACTTTCTGCCCGCCCAATCGTGAAATCGACAGGACAGATGTTGCCGGCACGTTGACATTAATCAATGTTTGAAATTGCATCGCCATCCGACATCAAACAACATGTGGATCCACCGACGATCATCGCATGAAGAATTCCAAAAGACGCGGCGCTGCCCGCGACTCTTCAAGCGACTTGGTGACCAATTAATGAGGTTAAATGACCCATTTTATGACAAGTTAATGCAGTCATTAACTCATTATTTTGGACGG
>QPKB01000004.1:51468665-51528126 GCA_003546025.1 Camphora micrantha | reverse complement strand
GAGACCATCGGAAAAGCCAAGCACTATGTTAAAGAAGATTAAAATAAACTCACAGAGCCTTTGACCCTGTTGGAACTCAACCTAAAGTAATATGATGGACTTGTTTACTGCCCACCGTTCACCTTCAACGTGCTTGACAAGATCCCACCTTGAACGCCTCTTCAAGGTGCTTTAGAGAAGAAGAAGATTCTTCGTATTCAGTGTAATTCTCCTTGAATGAAACAACCCACAAAGTCTCTCTAGAAGTATTCTCTCAAGATACACTTTGGGGTTGCAAGAACACATATATATAGTTCAAGGGTTCTTGCATGAGGTTTCCAATCCGTGTAGAACTCAAAATAGTAGTTGAAGAGAAATTAGAAAGAGATCTTCGCGCAAAGCAAGAATTCCCAGCTCGCTATAGCAAACGGTGATTCTACCTAATGCTGGAACTGGCTCGGTAACAGGTTCACTATAATGAACCTGCTCTCTGTCTTGGACTCCGTCTGTAGTTGAATAAACCGTCTTTGATGCGTCCAGGACTCTCCAAACCTTGACTTGAAGTACCATCACAGACCACATCTAAAAAGAGCAAAAAATACAACTCAATGTGGACTTGAGTTTTGTTCAAACTAGATGAATTAGCCAACTAAGACTTTACAATCTCCCCGTTTGGCAACTCATGAACAAAACTCTTAAGACAATATAAACCTATTTCCCAATACGAATAATTCCATGAAAATGAACTGGAAAATCTTCGAGTCTTCACATCTCCTGTAGGAAACCTGCACGAAAATAGCTTGGCAAAAGATCTTGCATAAAATCATATAAATGAATAAGCAAGAGTAACCAAAATCATACTCTACTCCTACTACTCTTTTTTGTTTAAGAATTTACAAAGTCAGCATGAACATACGAAGAGCAAAACATATGAAACATGAGGAAGCATTATGATCATAGTAGTAACAAGGAGTAGCATAACATAAGTCAGAAAAAACAATTGTCAATCCGAACAGTTATAAAGACACAACTATTTAAGATAACCATTATAGCTGAAAACATATAGAGAGCAGTGAATAGTAGAATCAGAAGCAGGATGCAGCAACCCGGTCAGTGGTGATGGAGCTGATAAAACATTGTAGAAAACTCGTTGCTCAATTGAGTATACTGCTGTGTGGATAGGCGATGCATCTTGATGTGCTCAAAATAATTAACCACAATCACACAAATTTCTATTAATTAGATAATGGCAAGCACAGGTCGATCCACAGAGATTTGTGGAAACAAGATTCAAAAATCCTCAATCAATTTAACACTAAGGATTTTGAAAACACAATTAATCAAGAAAATAATAACTAAAATGATATCAAAGGAAATCTAAATACAAACTGATAAGAGAAAGAGAGATTAGGGTATCGGATTTCACCAAAACAGATTGAATCATTCCAAAATTACTTCAAAGTCTTATCCAAATAAAACTCGACCCAATGTGCAAGCAATTGCCTTGGATCAGAAGATTTATCTTTGAAAACCATTTTTCTTAAAAATTCAATTCTCTAAATAGTACCTAAGCCTCCCTTCACTTCAATATGTTGAAACTCTAATCACTATTCATCAAGGTCAAGCACAACCATTAAAGGATATTAACCTAAACATGATATGTCAAGATCAAGCATAAAAGTAAAAGACATTCCAAAGAACCTTTGCAAAACTAGAAATGGAATAACATTCATGAAGGAGAACCTATTAAATCATTAAGCATACTGAGGAAAGACATAGAAAAATAATAAGGAACAATCTCACCAGTTTTGGCGTCCTCCTCCACCCCTAATCCATGCATTAGCCAAGCATTTTAGAACAAACAAAAATAAAGAAAGCTAAGTTGATCGTGCACAGTGAAAAGCTTGTATATGTAAGAAGACATAAGTCTCAAATGAGCAACCAGAAACTTCCGTGGAAACAATTTTAATCCAAGATTATGGGCAACCTAATCTCAGCAAAGAAAAACAGTCTTCCTCTCAAGGCGGCCATAACGGCTTTCACACTATTGTTTTTTCAAAGGCCGTAACAATTTTTTTCTTAAGGAATTATTTCTCTTTTCTGTCTCTTTTTTATTTTTCAACATAGGGCTCATTTGTGGTGAGTTCACAAGACATGGAGATCAAACCCACATCTCATAAAATCCACCATTTTCAAGCTTATTCATCCCTTTTTTTTTCTTCTTTTCATCATCATTTTTTTAATTTTTTTTCTACGGTCCCCAACAATAGGCAGCTCTTTCCTTGTGGCCAAATTAAATCATTGGTTTGTGGATGAAATCCACCCAGTTGAACGAAGAAACTGTAAAACTTATGGTCAACTTTTCATTATATTTTCAATCCAATCGTCAAAGAAAAATGGAAAGCATAGCTTTGCATTCAAAACATTTTCTAAAGCACCAGAGCCTTCAACGTGCTTGACAATATCCCACCTCGAATGCCTCTTTAAGGTGCTTTAGAGAACAAGAAGATTCTCTGCCTTCAACACAATTCTCCTTGCTTGAAACAATCCACAAAGCCTCTCTATAAGTATTCTTGATGCTACGGATGAGTAGAGAGCTCAAGATAAACTTTGGGGTTGCAAGAACATGTATATATAGCCCAAGGGTTCGTGCATGAGGTTTCCAATCTGTGTAGAAGTCAACATAGTAGTTGCAGAGAAATTAGAAAGGGATCTTCGTGCAAGGAAAGAATTCCCAGCTCGTTACAGTGAGCAGTGATTCTGCCTCGCGCTAGGACTAGCAAGACACAGGTTCGCTATAGCGAACCTGCTCCTTGTCTTGGACTTTGTCTGGGTTTGAATAAACAGTCTTTTATACGTTCAGGACTCTCCAAACCTTGACTTGAAGTGCCATCACAGTCCACATCTGAAAAGAACAAAAAATACAACTCAATATGGAATTGAGTTTTGTTAAAACTAGATGAATTAGCAAACTAAGACTTTAAATTTTTTTTTTACTCAATTGAATCTCTTTAGATAGCATTATGGTTGCCGTGAAAATAATTAAAAAACAAAAGATATTCCATAATATAATTGACTCTGTTTAGATTGCATTGGGCTTGATTGCATTATGCATTCCAACTGTATGTTGTAATGTCATTAATAGGCAAATTTTCAAAGTCCCCCTATAGTTTGGTCCTTTAAATGACACAGGGAATAAAAAACGATGCCCTTTCCATTTTCTCTAGGCTTGTTTTACTAACTATGTTTATTTACTTTTTGACTAAATTGACTATGTTTAGATTGCATTATGGTTGCTGTGAAAATAATTTAAAAACTAAAGGTATTTCATAATATAATTGACAATGTTTAGATTGCATTAGGCTTGATTGCATTATGCATTCCAACAGTATGTTGTAATGTCATAATGGACAAATTTCCAGATTTCCCCCATAGTTTGGTCCTTTAAATGACACAGAAATCTCTACTAACAGAAAACATGCATGGGGTGAGACACATCAAACATAACATCTTTGTTTCTCTAAGTTGGAGGTTCATGTCTAAATAAGTGGTTCCCCAAGAATGCAATTTGAAGCTCATGCATTTTATATTCTCTTAGGGCCTGTTTGGATGCACAAAAATGTGTAAGATTCTTATATTTTTAAGAAAATTGTCTTAGCTTTCAAAAATGGGTTGTTTGGGAAACTTAAGAAATTAAAAGAATACTTCCATTTCTATTAAAATATGCAAAGATTTCTCCCGAAATCCTTATCCAGTAGGAAAGAATCTTGTAAGGAGATATTATTTGATTGCATGGGATGACTATTCACGGCATTCCTCTTTGTGAGACCCCACTAACATGAAAAACTCACGCCTCTTTTCCTCCTTCGTCCTCTTTTCCTCTTCCTCTTCTTTTTTTTCCCTTTTCGGATACCACTCTCTGTCTTCTTCTCATCTTTTTTATTTCCTTTATTTTGTTAGGCCTTTTTACTTGAAATCTGGTGCCACGGAAGAAAGGTAGGCCTGCAACTGGCCCCTTAGCAAAGTAAAGGACACGGATCCCCTGATTCGTCCAAAGAGGAGCAGGGGGGCAACACGCAAGGGGGGCGGAGAGGGGGCAGAGGAAAGAGAAATCTGGATCCCAAAGTAAAAGATTGTGATACAGATGTGGACAAGGCAACACAGAGGTATCCTTTGGCTCGGACAAGCAAATGACACACTCTTTTCCCTGGTCGTCATCATCAAACTCTATTGTTGCCCACTTTTCAATTCCAAGAATCCTATATCAATGCCGGTTCCTAGAGGCTGACGAAATTTTTGATTCAGTCCTTTTTGAAAAGATGCTCTCTCATAATATGTTTGTAGAAGACTTTAACAGAGCTTGGATTGGAAAATTTCTGAAAACATATTGTGAGTTGCTGCATGGTGCGGTATCATAATGTTACACCCCTACCCGAACTAATCGCGATTAAGGCTAATTAATCGTGATTAATGCTAATTAAGCATGCATAATTGAATTAACTGAGGTTAATGACCGAAGAGAGATAATTAGTCTCAAATGACACATTAAGTCTAATGAAACGGGTTTGAATGAAGTTGAATTGATTGAAATGAGTTTAGACTCAAACAAGGTAAATTAAGGACTTTTTCGTAAATACGGATTTTCGCGTATCTCATCAAACACGGAAATTCTTGGTACCAACGTGCGTATCTCGAAGAGTACGTCAACTTTCATAACAAACACGATTCCATCTGACATCAAATGGGCCAAGTGAAGAGTCATTTGACTCAAAATGTAAATGTGATAAATGAGAGGGGGTTTTGTTGTGAAAGCTCTTATATTAGAATGAAAAGGGGAGAGATGAGCTCATTTCTCATTTCATCTCTTTCAAGCCAAGGAGAAAACCCTAGAGCTCTCCATCTTCTCCCTTCCTTTTCCATTTCTCTTGTTGAGAGTGGTCTTGTGAGTGATTGAAGTGGATTTTGGAGTGAAGAACTTCAAACTTCATCTTCTTCCCCAAGCATCTCCACCATTGTTGAGGAGTATAGAGCTTGAGAACCATTTCTTTGGAACTACAAGTAAGTAAATGACCTTCCTTTGTGATTTTCCCAAGTTCCATTAGTGGTTAAGTAGTGATTGCTAGCACCAATGACTCATGGGAGTTCATTTGGGTGTTTTTCTTGATTAGGGTTTGAAAAGGGGATTTTAATCTCAAGCCAAACCAAGACAAGAGAGGGTTTTTGAGTTAATAGCTTCCAAAGGCAAGTGTAAACTTTCCTTGTAATTAATATTAACCATTGTAGTTGTTCATAGATTTGCCATGGATTGTATGCATTCTACATTGATTTTTGGGTTTAATATGAATGTTTAATGAGGTGATTAAGGAATGATTAGGAATGTGGTTATAGATGGATGTGAATGGATGATGTATGAGGGGGAACAGGAGGTTCCATTTTGCCTTGCAGGTTGGGAAATGGATTGGAGAAATGAGAGTAGAAGAAGGATCAGAAGTGTTGAAACTCGAAAAAATGAGTTTCTGGGTGCTGGCGGCTAGCCGCCAGGCTAACCGCCATGCTAACCGCCAGAAATCCGCAAATTAGTCAGCCTCTGGAAAGCTGACCGCGGGCTGACCGCCGTTTCGCGGTTAGCCGAAATGGAAATTTCGGCTAACCGCCAGGTAAACGCCAAGCTGACCGCAACTGAGTCAGGATTTGCATAGCTTCTGGAAAGCAAACCGAACTCGGTTCGGCTAGCCGCCAACTACACCGCGGCTAACCGCCAACGTGACCGCGGCTAACCGCCAGGATACTGTTAGGACATTAACGGTGAGAAAATTTTGGCTAATCGATCGGACCTAACGGTCCGATAGATTAGGGGACTCTGTTAGAGTCCAGTGAGTTTTGGGTTTAGGATTTTTACGAAAATTTGGAGTACGACTCTTAAAAATAAATGCGTTCCCGATTGGTTTGAAGACTAATCATGGTTAGACTAAGTTACAGAGAATTAATGATGTTTTAAGAAGGTTCCTTGGATGAACCACATAATTGGATATTGCCTAAGCTCCATGGGTGTTAATTAAGGGGACTTGAAATGCACATATTAAATATATAAATGTGATGTCCATCAAGAATAACACGTGCATTTGGAAACCAATGATTACACCCGAATGGTTGTTTAGGATTGAGATAGGATTGAGATGGGGTAAAAACCAAGTGTGGTTAGCATTACTCTCATTGTGTCATGGTGATCAATCTAATGAGATTGATATCATTGTTATTCCTTTCCTTTGTCATGAAAGGAATCATTGAACAGAATTGGATCCATAAGTGATTTCTCACTGAATGTTATTAATCATTGAGTCTGGCACTACCTAGCGATTGTATTAGAACTCTAAATGAGTTCGATGTTAATGAATGACTAATCCTGCTGCAGCAGATGATATTGGGGGTGTTCCGGAGCTCCGTGGTGATGCTAGTGTCCCTGGCCCGGGCACTGGTAAGTCCCACTTATATATCCGATCATACCTTCGGGTAGTGATTGAAGCCTCCCTTTGAGGGGAGATGGTAAATGAATAAAATCCCGATCATATCTTAGGATATTGATTGAAGCCTTCCTTTTAGGGAAGATGGTAATGAATTGAATGAAATACAATTTAAGAATGCTATGGTAGTTGTCAATTTGTACAGGTCTACTGACTGGTACCGACTGTCATTGTTCATTATTGCTACTGTAGGATTGTCTAGATTTATCTAGTGTTGAACTGTTATTAATGCAAATGAATGTGTTAATACTTTATTGCAAGAATTGTTTATACATTGTTGAACCGTCGTGTTCATTAGTGTTATTGATGGCATTACAGGCCAGATTGCCTCTGCCGGCACTGCAGCGCCCCCGGCGCCAGCGCAGGAGACCGCTCCGGTTCCTCCAGGAGGATTGATAGAGTGGAATCGGCGGGATACCATTTGATTTGGTATCCGAGTGCGATTGGGACATTTTGATAAACATTTTGAGAAGGTTTTGAGGACTGTTTATAATTCATTTTTGGAAATGTAATTAACGTTTTGAAATGTAACTAATGGTCATTTGCATAGTATTTTTGTATATGCAGCATTTGTTAAATGTATATGGAAAATGATACATGTATAAGGACTTTCTTTTGATACATGTAAATGTTAAGTTATCATTGTCAAATATATGTTATTTCCGCAAAAGTTTTATATTTGACAGGTATTTGTGTTGGATATCCCTTGTGGATCTCGTTTTAACTTCGGTTAATTCGGGGTTTACGGGAGTAAGTATGATAATCACGGCTCAGCTCGGGCCCGGGTCGTGACACATAAACTCAAAATTCTTCATGTTTTCAGAATATTGTGAAAAGAGTGGTTTCAAAATTCTGAAAACACATTCTGATTCAGTCCTTTTCGAAAAGATGCTCTCTCATAAACTCAAAATTCCACTAACATAATTCCATTATTCAGATTTGTTGGTTTATGTAAAAATTTCTGAAAACTCCGATCTCAGTGCAGCTATAAGCGTATTCCATGTTTTGTAAACAGAAATTTAGTTCCATCCAATCAATCAAATGTTAGAATCCAAACATACTATGTGCAGGAATTGCAGTTACAAGTACCTTGTTCGGCTTAACATCATTTTCAGAAAGGAACAAAAACAGTGAAAGAAAACAAATAAAAGTGTGATCAAAGACATGGGTAACTGTGTTCACCTCTGAAGATGAATAGACTGTAACATGGACATGTTAGTGCGGACACAAACATAAGGTGAAAAGGGTGGGGTGCACATGTGAGCCCAGGTTGCTCCCGTTGGATCTTCCATCTCCAACTTGACAACTTCTCTTCCTTTTGCCTCAACTAGATAAAGTGATAGATTCATATAGAAGTGGTTGATTCTATGTTATTTTATTGCTCCCTCGTATTGCAAAAGCTAGGTGGGTTGAGTACAAAGATTTGAATTGGTACTTGTTAGCTGTTACTTTTCCCATGTTTGTTGTACTGCTATACCAAAGCTATATTTTACACTTGTTCAGTAATTGATAACACCCATGTTAAGATAATCGAAATCCTCTGTCTCAGAGAATTATCATAATCCTCCTAAAATCATAGCCACATGATTTCTTTTGTTATGAACTTTGATAGAAAACTATAAATTTGCATATCATTATTTGTTTGACTCTAAATATGTGATGACTTTATTTTAGCATATATTATAATCTTCAGCAGCTGCCAAACAGCTCAGATTAAAATCTGTTCCATTCTTAAAAAAATGCCAAACAGCAATAATGTTGCAATATTATAATATTGCACTATTATATTTTATAATATTTAATTCTACTACTATTTAAATCTGAAAATATTATATTGTGCATGTATCCAAAGGGGCCCTTAGGTGGCTATTATTCTTGGATCCTTAGCTATATAAAACACTTAAGAGTTAATTGAAGAGCTTAATGCCTACGAAAACAGCGTTTATGGCTAGGGGACACCAAATAGCACGAATTATAGCATGTGGCAGTGAGGAAGTGTATTCAAATCATGTCTTTTACAATTACATGTGATCAATGTGATAGTGGGTTAAATTCCATGCGGAGTGAAGTTTGGCCCAACACCAGTTCATCGGAATATGTAAGTTTCAAGCAGATTGATTTTGGTTGAGTGGCTGCAATGACAGATTCATAAGCTTACCAATCAAAGAATTAGACTCTAATCTCTATGGATATAGATCAAAGCAACCATTCGATCTATCTCATCTACTGGAAGTTTCTTAGGGAGGAGCAAAAAAGGAGAGAGGCACTTTGCCCTTGTTCCTCTATCTTTCATTTCTCACTATGTGGCCAAATTCTACAACCCCCTGGATATAAATAAGCAAGACACCACTGTTTTACTTCGGCTTTATCTTTTTTTATTTTTTTCCGGCACTAAAATGAACAACTCTTTCTATGTCTTCTTCCTCAAATCAGCCAAGTGATAGTAAGATCTCTAAACACTCTTAACGGTCGAATCCATTCAGATGGGTGGCAAAACTTGCAATCCATGACTATAGGGTGTCCCTGATGTGTGGTGCACTCGGACGGGCCAATAGTGGGCCCCACACATGCAAACAGACAGAGTCTCCCCGTCCATGTGAGCTGAGGAGAGGCTTGGCCATTTTTATATTTTTGGCAGTGTCCTTTCGATATTTTGACCAATCCGATTAACTAATTTTGGTGCCTTGTGATACATGCAGAGATGTTAGTCCAACATAAATCATCTAGTCCAAGTGTCCAATAGATTGAATCAGTCAATGTTCTTGTTGATTGGGTTGTTTACCTAGTCTAGTCTTATGAGTCATGTCATTGCTAGAGTGTTTACTGGGTCTATTAGTTGTTGGGTTGTTAGAGATTATTGTGGGGTAAGTGGGATACCAACGTCCAGTTTCTTTTGGAGTTTGTTAGTGTGATGGCCATGAAGTTGTATTTAAATGTGGTTAAGCTAATGAATGAAAGAAAAGAAGAATTAGATCCCAATTTTTCTATTTAGGAGGTTGGTTTACCCTCGAAGAAAGCCAAATTTAACAACATTCCTCGTTCCAGGAAAACGCACGCAACATCTTTGGTATCAGAGCCAAAAGGTTCTGGTATGGCTGAAGGAACTTGGATGGCCAAACTGGATGATGCGATTCATCAACTGAAGGAGACCTCTGATCAACATCGACAAATGTTGAATGAACTCCATGAGAGTTCCAGACAGCATAAATAAATTTTGACTGAACTCCTCCAAAAATTTTCAACTATGGACACTAAGTATGATCAACTTTTCAGAGAGTTGAGTCGAGACCGCGCTGAATCTTCCAGCACTCGTTCTGGGAATCGGCACGGTGACAATCCAGGAGGAGCAATCTATACCCGAATAGTATGACTGGACTTTCCTCGATTTGACAGTGAAGACTCTATGGGGTGGATCTATCGTGCAGAACAATTTTTCACGTATCACCATAGGCCGGCAAATCAGATAATGGTGATAGCATCCTTCCATCTTGAAGGTAAGGCTTTGCAATGGTATCACTGGATGGAAAAATCTGAGGTAGTGAAGGGCTGGATGGATTTTGTTAAGGCATTGGAGTTGCAGTTTGGGCCTAGTGAATATGATGATCCAACTGTTGCCTTAGTTAAACTAAGGCAAAACACCACTGTCCAAGATTTCCATACCCAATTTGAAGCTTTAGCCAATCGCACTGACAACCTGAATGAATCCTTCATGATAAGTTGTTTTGTGGGTGGACTCAAGGAAGACAATAGAATGGACATGCAGATGTTCAAGCCCACTTCCTTGTCAGCCGCCATTGAACTTTCAAGGCTACAAGAAGAAAAATTAGAAGCCAACTCCCGTCAGAATGGTATGATGGGCACACACACGACTGTGCCAATTGGCACCTGTACGGGCAAGTCAACCATTCCTTCCATTAAAAAACTCACACCTACTAAAATGAAGGAGCGGCGTGACCGGGAACTTTGCTTCAACTGTGATGAAAAATTTTCACCTAGCCATCTTTGTAAAGTGCAGCAGCTCTTTCTAATAGAGGGTGATTGGCCTGATGGCGGAGACAACGGACCCCCAACCAATGAGGAAGCTGCGCAGCAACCTTGAGGACAAGGTTGCAACAAGGGAAGGGGAATGATACATGCAAGGATGTGAGTCCAACTTAGATCATCTAGTCCAAGTGTCCAATAGATTGAATCAGTCAATGTTCTCGTTGACCGGGTTGTTTACCTAGTCTAGTCCTATGAGTCATGTCATTGCTAGAGTGTTTACTGGGTCTATTAGTTGTTGGGTTGTTAGAGAGTATTGTGGGGTAAGTGGGATACCCACGTCCAGTTTCTTTTGGAGTCTGTTAGTGTGCTGGCCATGAAGTTGTATTTAAATATGGTTAAGCTAATGAATGAAAGAAAAGAAGAATTAGATCACAGTTTTTCTATTTAGGAGGTTGGTTTACCCTCGAAGAATGCCAAATTTAGCAACATTCCTCGTTCCAGGAAAACGCACGCAACACCTTGATATATTGATATGTATTGTGTTGTAATACGGACCTTGGGCATTTTAAGAAAAACAAAAGCCCTCTATGTTGTCATATTTTTTAGGGTCGAGGCAGGCCGAGTAGTCTCATAAGAGGGCACAATTGACAACGCTGATTTAAAAAGGCAAATGCTTGGGTCTTGCCTCGTATCAGATTCTGGGTCTCCTAAGGGCCCGTTTGATGCTTACAGAATAAAATATTTACAAATTTAAATATTGAAAGAATAAAATAGTATAGAATAGAATAATGTAATATTATAATGTTACAATATTTTTGTTGTTTGACAATTTTTGAAGAATTTTGCAAATTTTAAATTGAGTTGTTTGGAAGGTGCTATGATTAAAGTAAATTACATTATTAGTATGATTGTTTATTAAATATTTTAATTTATATGTAATTTACCACATTTAGATAAAAACGTAGTGTGGTAAAGTAAAGTTCAACTGTCATATTTTTACCATAAGTTACCTTTTTTTTATCACATAAAATCATGGTAAAGTATAGTAAAGTTAATACCAAAAAATAACTACTTTACAACTCTCTCTCCCACTTTGCTTTACTACATACTTCATCTCACCTTACTTTACCTCACATTTACTATGATATGACATCAATCTTTATTTTACTTTACCGGACACCTGTAAATAAATCACTTTTTATTTACTATATAACACTATGATAAAATGTGATAAAGTAAAGTCAAATAAAAAGAAATTATTTTATCATTCCTTAGCACTTTACTTTACCAAATATTATATCTCACCTTTACTTTACCCTAACTTTACCGTGCCGTGACATTTACTTTTACGTTACTTTACCATATATGTAAACAAACACATCATGATGAATTTGGTGAAGTAAAGTCTATACCTTACTCTACCACTTTGTAATTGTTATTTTGAAAGATTATTATCTTGTATAAAGTTTTCTAAGGGGGGCTGTAGGAGAAAATATTGAGTTTTTTAAAAGAAAATAATATTTTCTTCAATTTTTTTTTTGGATTACCAAACGCATAAGATTCTCTTCTTTAGAAAATGAAAAATTATATTCTATAAAACATTATTCTTTTTTATTTTACTGTGCAATGTATTTGGCCATTTTAAACACAAATACATGTATTTTCCCATTTTGGTGTTCGTACAGCCCATTTGGACTCTTTTAACCCTCCCTTTGCAGACGGCATCGTTCGATTCCCCATTTTTTCCCATCTTTCCCACTCCTCCGTCCCGCCATAAACCTTTCTCCCTCTCAGCCCTCTCCCTCTTTGCATGTCTTCTCTGGTTCCTTTATCTCCTTCCCTCCTGCGTCCTCTCTCCTTCAATCTCGATCCCTCTCTCCATTCCTCTCGCCTTCCTCTCTCTTTCCCTCTCGCTTCCTCTCTCCTTCCCTTGGCTCCCTGCTTTCTCTTTCCCTCTTACTTTCTGTCTACGCCCCAATCAGTGATTCCGTCCGGATCATCTCACACCAGCAGCCAGCGATACTCTCGTCGCCGTAGTTGATGGAGAAAATCCTACAAATGAAAAGGGATTTCTAGCCAAGAGAGGTGAGAACTTGCATAATATCCATTTTTTGTTGTAGCACGTGCATGGGCACTCCCTGCATTCAATGCTCTGTTTGTTTGAATGTATTTCTAAGAATGGATTAATGGCCATTTGAAATCCAAAAACTGGTGCTTTTGTAATGCCTGGCTTCTCCATCCTGTAGTTGTTCTTTACTATTTGAATCTTGTTTGATTTACTTATGTGCATATGGGCCTCGATTTCATCATCTTGACAATTGTTGGCCTGTATCAACTTTCCATGTTCTGTTCCTTTAATATGAATGTATTGGTTTTGCAATTCAGCTGTGCATTTCTACACGATAGTAAAAAAAAAATTTTTTTTAGATATATGGTAACCTTTTATGCTAAAATACTCGATGGCAATTTTGGATTGTGCTGCTGTTCACTATTTAAAAACACAAATCAATATATGGTTGCTATTTGAAACCAAATTTTATACTTGTTATCTTTTTTGTTATGCTCTTTCTCGGAATGAGATTTTGCATGAGAATGAGTATTTACGATTTGAGGGAATGATTAAGATAGAAGAGTAGTATGTATTGTTTTTTAGATGTTAAAACGTTAGTGAATTCTTACAATCTCTTTGAGATTGTGTGATTTCTTCATTACTTACTTGACACAGGCAACAGCGACCATAAGAAAATGCATTTAAATGGTTTATGGATTTTTGCCTTGTGGTTTACTCTATAAGCTCTCGTCGATAAGGTTAAGTCAAATTTAGATAATCGAACAAAATCCAGTACTTGAAGATTTGTATATCCTTTTAAGTTTGAACAGGAAGAATTCGAATGTGTAGATTTCTATCTTCAATTAATGACAAGGGGAAAGAAGCTAATAGTTTTATGGATCGATCGAGCTATAGAGATTAGATAGTTGAATCTACACTCTTTAAGGTCCCCCACCTTCCCTTAATCATTAGTCTATAAAGCCCCCACCCCCCCATCTTCTTCTATCCCTTATTGCCTCCTTCCCCAATCCAGTTATCTCTTTTTCCCCACATGTTTCCCCATCATCATCTAGGCTTCGCTCTTCCAGTAAATAATCACTTTGCTCATGTACAAGTAATCTTGATGGTCACTTACACAATATCTAGCAATTTGACTCGTAGTACATTATCATGTGTAAAAAAGAATGAAATAATACTACTCATGTTTACATCTATTTTCCGGGTTTGGTAAGCAAATCACTAATGGCCGTTTTTAAAATAGTTGATAATATGAGATTCCAAGCCTTTGTACTAACTAATATGGCTACATAAAGACGTTCAGAGTGTAGTTCAAATGAAACTTACATCACTCATATTCACAATGGTAGTGAGCCTATTCTCATATGAATGATGTTGAGATGACAATATGGGTGAAGCCCGTAAGTCTTTTCCATTGCTTATACATGTCATTATATATTCATTATCGTGTTGTTGTAGGATGCAAAAAATTTGACGAGAAACTAAAAATTACTGAAACGATATTGTTATTTTTCATTAGATTTGTTTTTCAGTGTCGTAATTCTCCTTCTTTTTAAATTTTCGTTTTCTGTTTCCTTTCGAACTCTTCCTTGGGTCTTGATTTGCTCGTATTAGTTTCTCTTGGGAATTGGCTTCTTGGGTTTTTACCATGCATAGTAATTGTTTGGGTGATTTTTTGTTCTTTTATGTCATGGGCTTTCCTGAAATTTGAAGTACCCATTAGAAATGTAGTCGTTCCCTATTTTTTGATGTCTCATCTCCCTTTTATTGACATTTCAATTGTAGGCCGTCAATACGATGTATTGAAAAGACATTGGTGGTTAAGATGCTAAAACCTAAAACTAAATCGCGTGACCTTACATCAATTTTGGCTTGAGTTCAACTATAGGCTCATTACGCAATTCCAAGCATCAAGATGCTTTGGTTAACGCCGGTGTAGCACATGTCCCATAATAGTACAGCCCGAAATGTACATGGAATGGCTCCCACTAATAATATTGACGAAAAATATTCAGCCATAAACCTTGACGTCCTACTAACATATTTCTTGTTTGATTTACTTTTTTGGATATGGGGCTCGATTTAACCATCTTAATAGTTTTTGGTAGTATCAACTTCTCATGTTCTGTTTCTTTAATATGGCTGTATTGGGTTTGGAATGCATCCATGCCTTTCTATGCGATATTAATTTTTTCCTAAGTTATAAAGTAACTTTCTTTGCACCGCCGATTGATAATAATTTGTTATTGCATTGCTTTTCATCAATTTTTCAACTGATAAATGTATTGTTGCTATTAGAAACCTACATCTATACTAGTCTGTTGTGTTTTGTTAGGCTCTTTCTTGGAATGAGACTACGTATGAGAATGAGTATTTAAGATTTGAGGGAATGTTTAAGATAAATGAGTAACCACTATATATATATTTTATTTTTTTTTGCTGTTAAATGCTAGTGAATTCCTACGGGGTTTCTTCGTTACTTACTTGACATATGCAGCAATAACCATAAGTAACTGCATTGAGACGGGTTATGGATTTTAGCCTTGTGGTCTACTCTATAAGTTCTCGTCGATAAGGACAACTAAGATATAGATACTCGAACTAACTCCAATACTTAAAGATTTGTATATTCTTTAAGTTTGGATATGAAGACTTTGACAGACGTAGATTTCTATCTTCAATGAATGTGAAGGGTTAAGAAGCTGAAAATTTTATTGATCGATCAAGCTTTAGAGATTTGATTGCTGAATGAATAGTGTTTAAGAACACACCCCCCCCCACCCCCACCCAATCATTTTTCCTCCCTTACTGCTTCATCCCCTAATCCAGTTATTTCGTTTTGCCCACCTTCTATGTCATCGTAATAAATGCCTTTTTTAATCACAAAGTAATCACTTTGGTCATCTACATGTAATCTCGATGGTCATTTACACAGAATGGAGCAATTTCGTTTCTGGTACATTATCACTTGTAGAACAATAAAGAAAAATGTGAACTACTTTTGTTCCATCCACTTTTTGGTTTTGGTCAATGATTTATTATTGGCACTTATTGCCAATTTAATAATATGAGATTCCAAGGTTTTTGTGTAACACATGAGCTACTGAAATATGTCAATAGTGCAGGATCAAACGAATTTTGGAACATACCTATAAATAATGATCTATGATCTTGTTGTCCTATAAATGAAGTTGAAATCAACATCTATGTGAAGTTCATAAGTCTTTCGCATTGTTTATACAACTCATTATACATTCATTATCGTTCTTCTGCATGGTGCAGAAAATTGGTGAAAAACCTATAAATTATTGAAATGATATCGTTATTATAAAATACCAAAAAATTAAAATTTCCTTAAATCGTGCTTCCTTCTCATTTTTTTAGCATCTCAATATGAAGTCACCATCATTTTTCTTTTGGACACCAAAATTGATACATAAAGATAAAAATTATGGTTACGATATCGTTATCAAAGAATAATTTCCTTCGCATTTCTTCAAAGGTAGAGAATATCTTACAATGGAAATTTGGCTGTTGGGGGGTCTGCTTTGTGGATCAGAGACTAGTTATTTTTTTATTTGATGAACTGACGAGTAGGGTTTGCAAAAATGATATCTGATCATTTAGGCTTTGTGGATTAGAGACTGGTGATTTTTTATTTGATGAACTAATGAGTAGGGTGCAAAATTGACAGCATTTCAGAATTTAACATTAGTAATATGAGGACGACTTGGCGGTAAGGTTAAGAAAGCTATTGTACTCGTTGGGTTATGAATATTGGAAATAGCAGCTCAGAATTTGATAAGAAAGATATCAGCACTGATCCCTAAGAGAATTGCAATCGTTGGGTTATGGATTTCGTCCTTGTAGTCTAATATATAAGCTCTCGTCCATAAGGTTAAGAAAGCTTTGGATACTCAATCAAAATCAAATGTAGAAGATTTGTACATCCTTTACCTTAGTAGAGGAATACTTTATATATACATATCCACTCATCCATTGAACGACAAGGGGAGCGAAAATGACGGTATTATAGATCGACCCCACTAGTAAGTGAGCTTTATAGATTTGATAGCTGAATCAATCGTATTTTTTTCTAAGTGATAGATCTTAATTTGTCCCTTGTATATCTGGAAGGAGCCTCCGCTGTTCTCAAAAGCCTTCCCAATGGAAAAAATTCTCTGCAAGAAACCTGATAAACGGAGGCCATCACAGTGAGGCCATTACAATGAGTGTATGAGAAGAAAATGAGTGTATGGATGCTCGAAGGTGGCTTTTCCTTGCCAAGGGCAATCTTTGAATCTGCCTTTGGTTATATTACAAGTAGGAAGATTCATAATTGGATATATTTCAAGTAGGAAGATTCATAGTATAAGTTCTAAAATGACAAAGTGCATGCAATTGTTGTTCTATACTGTAAAAAATTTACTTCAAGGAGAATCAACTAACCCAAATCTAATAACTGAAAGTATGCAAAAACATCATCCAAACAATACAAGATTAATAATTACTATCATGAGTCAAGTGGATGATGAACAAAGAGTGAATGTGTACAAAAGACCAGTTAAGATTGTTTGATACTATAGTTCATTTTTTGGACAGACTTGCATCCACCTGTCTATGGATCGTGTTCCACCATGTTAGTTGTTGGAACCTTAATTGCTCTTTCAAAGAACTTTCAGATGTTTCTCGCGGTGGTTCCTCATTTTTTGTAGCTTGTAGATTTTATAGTTCGGATGCAGTGTCTGGGCTATTCCCAAGTCATGCAATGCTCAACATTATGATCTTAAAAATGCACCCTTCTTCCATTTATTGCCTCTATAAAAGTCCAAAAAACCTGGTACTTGGTTCGTTGATGCACCATTCATTAACCATGTTTGATTTTATTGTTTTCTTGAGTCATGTCTTTTTGGGCCTTCAACATCAGGTGCATTATATGTACATTATATGTACATGCTGAATTTACAAACAGCTATGAAGATATACATTATATGTACATGCTGATTCATGTCTTGTTGGGCCTTCAACATCAGGTAGTCAAAATGGAATCAAAGTATACATTATATGTACATGCTGAATTTACCAACAGCTATGAAGGGAATGAACTTTAAAAAACATGGCAATCTAAGGTTCGAACACGATTTAAAGGGTTGGAACCACCGCTGTTGTTGGAAAATGGGTCGCAAGTACTCTTAATGGCTAGTTCGAACCTTGGCAAAGAGGAACCGAACCTTTGATTTCTCTGGAAAATGGCCCACGAAGGGCAAAAAGTGAAGGTTCGAACCCTCACAACGAGGGTTCAAACATTCGTTCTCTCAGGAATATGTCCCAGACAGGGCAAGTTGCAAAGGTTCGAACCTTCACAATGAGGGTTCGAACCTTTGATTTCTCTGGAATAAGGCCCAAGAAGGATAAAATTCGAAGGTTTGAACCCTTGATCCTAGGGTTCGAACCCTTGCGCAAGCTGGAAATTGGCAAAGGAATGACGAATTACAAAGGTTCGAACTCTCAACTAAAAGGTTCGAACCTATGATCCCTCTAGAATTTTTATAATTATATGGAAAACAATATCATTACGATCAATTGTAGCTTTCCTTTTATAGCCCTCCGTCCGTCGAAGAGATGATCCTGAAAATCTATTGAGATACAAACTACGATGAGAAAAATGCTACCAAAGGTTCCAAGAAATGTACAACTTTAGCATATCATACCAACGAATTCAAAATACCTATTAGAAAGCATGTTATTCCCTGTTTTTTTATGTCACATTTCTATGTTATTGACATCCCAATTGTAGGCCCTTAATAAGTTGGAAGAACAAATACATCGGTGGTTAACATGCTAAAACCTGAAACCAAATTAAGTGGCTTTAGGTCATTTTTGGCTTGGGTTCAACTATACGCTCATTACACTATTCTGGGCATCAATTAAATTTGGTTAACCCTGTTCTAACACATGTCCCACAATAGGTAAACCCGAAGTGTACGTGAAGTGACACTTTTGGCTAATGAAATTCTCTAACTTTCTGCTTTCACAATGATGAAAATACTAATCATTTGTGAATCTAGGTAGGAACAGCCCCAACAGGACTTCTATTTAGACTGTTTGGGTGTGAAAGTTTAGGTTGTACAACCATTCTTCAACTTCATTTGTCTAGTACAAATCAAGTTGATTCCAACAACATTTGGGCCATATTTTAACCAAATTTCAGCCTTTGTTTAGGCTAATTTTGAGCCCATTTATACCCTCTGTTCAGACTGTTTGGGTGTGAAAGTTTAGGCTGTTGGGCTTCCTGTTCTTGGGCTGGTTGGATATAGAGTTTAACAACATGGTGGGCTCTTGTATTACACATATACAACTATTTAGCTCTTGAAACCTTCCGCTTATAAGAGCCCATTTGTGTTTGGGGGATTCTTTGTTTTTTGTCTAATTGGGAGGTTATGTCATCAAACCTTCTTAAATATGTAGAAACTTATTCTAGTTTGAAATTTTGATTGGTGTATTCAAAAGTTTCTGATTTACATAAGCAGATATCAAAAATGAAAAAATCTCTGAAAAGTTGTTTTACTTCCATTTTGCAAAGAAGTAGTTGTTAATGCAATTACAAAACTAAAACACCTCAATTTCCTATTTGCCACATCATGCTCTTTTAAACATGTTCAACTCACATGCTCTCTTTTAAATTTCAGGTATTGTTTCCAAAGTACATGGATGTTGTTCACCTCGATCGAAGGTCATGCACAAGCAGCAAATGGGATCTTCTTGGCATTCCTTGTTCACTTGGCATTTGCTCCAGTGATTTTTATTGAGCAACTTATATTGATGTTATTGAGCAACTTACCAGGAGGGAAACATATTTTGATTTATATTTTGGATGTATTCTAAATAACTAGAGGAGAACATAATTTGTATATTTTGATGTATCCTCAATAACTAGAGAATAACTTATTTTGCCTCATGGTCATGGGTTATTTTGCTTTAATGTATAGGAGTTCCCTTTACAGCAGATTCTTTTCAAGGCCTTAAAGTTTCTGATTAGTGCTTGGAGGTTTGAAAACTCAGGACGTGTGGTTTGAGGGTCCCAAATCAGATCAACAATATGACATCCAACCAACACAATCAACAATTACGATTTTAGAGCATTGTCTTTCATTTTTGTTGTCCAGCAACGAGACTGACCCTGACTATAAATTGAGATACATAAACAATGAAAAACGCTCACAAATTTCACCCAGATTAGTGATTTTTGATTTTTTTTTTAAAAACGATATCGTTAAGATCCTTTAGAGTTTTCAAAGAGATTGGCCCTAACTATATATTGAGATACATAAACAATGTAAAAGGCTAACGAATTTCACCCAGATTAGTGTTTTATAAGTTTTTTGATAACGATATCATTACGGTTCTTTAGACTTTTTCCCCAAGCAACGACATTGGCCTTGTCTACATATTAAGATACATAAAAAATGAAAAAGACTAATGGAGGTTATCAAGAATATTGAAATGTAAATATTCCAACAACGAAATCGTTACTGTCCTTTAGAATTTAAAGTCTCAAATTTGTTATCTAACAAGTTAATGGCCTCAATTTTAAAATGTGATATTTAAATAATGGGAAAGACTCATGGATGCTGCTCAGATTCATCAGTCAGTATATTCATGTAAAGCAAGAAAACAACAGGAAGGTTCGAACCTCAATCGTATCTGGAAACTGGCTCGGGAAGTGCAAGTCTGCAAGGTTCGAACCTTTGTGCTGTCTGGAATTTGGCCTAGAGATTCCACTCATCGAAAGTTCGAACCTCCTCTTGATGGTTCGAACCTTTGGGCTGTCGGAATTTGGCTCAGGAAGTGCAGGTCTGCAAGGTTCGAACCCTCCTCTTGAGGGTTCGAACCTTTGTGCTGTCTGAAATTTGGCCCAGAGATTTCACTCCTTGAAGGTTCGAACCCTCCTCTTGAGGGTTCAAACCTTTGCACTATCTAGAATTTGGCCCATAAAGTTCAGGTCTGCAAGGTTTGAACCCTCCTTTTGAGGGTTCGAACCTTTGGGTATTTTGGAAACTGGCTCAGGAAGTACAAATTTGCAAGGTTCGAACCCTCCTCTTGAGGGTTCAAACCTTTGTACTGTCTGGAATTTGGCCCTGAGATTCCACTCCTCGAAGGTTCGAACCCTCCTCTTGAGGGTTCGAACCTTTGGGCTATGGAATTTGGCCCAGAAAGTTTTAGGCTGAATTGAAAGGCGGTTTTGCCACTGAGTTATCCACGGAAGGTGGGATGTTGCTCCTTGATGTAGAGTCAATCTGTAGGGCCCTAAAATATTGGATGCCATCGTGGCTTAAACTATAAACAGTGTCCAATTTTAGGCAGAAGCTATAAGTCCTTAATTCAGGCTCGAAAATGA
This sequence comes from Camphora micrantha, assembly GCA_003546025.1. Taxonomy (NCBI): domain Eukaryota; kingdom Viridiplantae; phylum Streptophyta; class Magnoliopsida; order Laurales; family Lauraceae; genus Camphora; species Camphora micrantha. The sequence goes on along the minus strand of QPKB01000004.1, from coordinate 51,507,176 downwards.
ATGCATTTATAAGGTCTGGAGATATTTCTGAAATTTATCCATTTGAGAGTAACCGTGGAAGAGTTCAGATCTAAACTAGAGCTTAAGTATTCACAATTTTCTAGAAGCATCTATGAAGATAGTGGTTCTTCTACAGAGGACATAAGTAAATTGTATGCTTTGGGCTGTCTGTATGCTTCATTTGCTGAAATATATGAGAGAACCATTTGACTTTTAAAGTAAACTGGTTAGCACACATGGGCATAGCCAATTTAATTTATGATTTATACGTATTTGGCATCACTTAAGTATTCACATGCATTACTGGAAGTTCTCTTGACCGTTGGGGATGGCATCTTACAACGATGGCTTTTTATGCCTACAGAAGTTAGTATGTCATTATTCTCCTCATACAATTTACGTCAAATAGTACCATGACATTACTTTTCTCTTATTTATATGTCCTATATTGAACCTGAATGTAGAATGAGATACACAAACAAGAAGCATAGGGATAACAATCATTCTCAAAATTGAGGGTACATCCAAAATATAAATTAAAATATGTTCTTCCCTGGTAAGTATTTTCAACATTTCAAATCTAAACAACGATGTGGACAAGTTGAAGTTATATCTCATCCAAAAAATGAGGAAAATTGTGATTCATCCTCTTGGAGGTGGATCTCTACATTTCAAATCAATTGGCCTAATGTTTAGCCCAGTAGTGTGAATGAGACCTTCCAATCCAACAACCACCCCTTGATTGCCCTGCCAATTTGATGGGAGTCCATCTAAGGACGGTTTATTCGGAGGAATTGGATTCCATCACCCCCACATTTTAGTGATTGTACATCTTAGTTTCCCAAAATGAACCTATCCATGGAATTCGAGAGAGCATGCAAAACTCACTCCAAATCAGCACCCATTGTAGCACCTGAGATTCAGAGAACTATTACACTACCTGGACTCAAAATTGTTGATTACAACACCAAAAAAGAGAACCCAATCAGAAAAATAAATTAATTTATTGAGCTGATTACAACACCCAGAAAGAGAACACAATCATGAAAAAAATTCCATTGCCTCCCTAATTATTGCTAGAAAGTCACATTATTGTTTTAAGCCACAACACAACAATATGAATTGCTTACAGTTTGTTACACAATTTTCATCCAGTGATCATAATTTTACTGCAAAAAAGACCTCTAAATCTAAGATATGATTTCCATCGTAGTTGCTCATCTGAGCAAGAAACAGGTGGATAGTATTGCGACAAATTCATGACTCCATATTTTTGCTGGTAAACCTTAATGCACATTGGCCTGACCATGTGAATAAGTTGGCGAAAACCTGGAACTGTAATCAGTTGCTTCCATTTACGATAAGTAGGCAATCATCAAGTTTAACCTTCATTTTTTAGGCCATGACTAACTACATAGAAACCTTCTTGCTTCAATGGTTGATGTCAATGGTTGATGTAATTGTGAATGCTTGAGTCATCATCCTCATCATTTGTGATTATTTGGATGGTTGAATTTTTTAGCACGATACATCTCAGCAACCTGAAAAGGATTTAACAGATCATTAGAGTTTGTTACTACAGAAACAATGATAAAAATTGTATAGGCTGAATGAATGACAAATGGGTTGGAAACATGGAGTTGAAGAGGGTAAACTCAAATGGCCTTTTTTTCATTTCAAAATGTCAGATAATGTGCTTACAAAATTATGGAATGTTTGGAACCCAATAATTATTATAGCACACAAAGGTCATACACCATTTACAAGTAGACTGGCTTCAAACATAGAGCAATTCCTCCCTCATACAAAATGCACCCGATAAGGACCACTTGATCTGCTTCTATGTCGCCTCTAGTGGAAGTAGATTTACAAATTCCAAACACTACCAGATGCCATCTCTGCAAGATTAAACAAAATCCATAGAAAAGTTGAATGTCAGAAAAAATATGGAGTTTTGGAAGTGCATGTAATGATAATATGCATTTGAAAAAGGAAAGAAAGAAATTGTTGACGTTCATCATTTTAAATTTTAAGTTCTAACCGTTTGTATCATCGAAGCAAGCTCTTCAATCTGTTTAATCGCAAACCACAACAGTAGGAATCAGTACAATAAGAAAAGGCATTCGGCCATGACAAATTAACAGCTAAAGAACAAGAGAATCTTTAATAGAAATACAGAAACATAAACAACAGATATTGACTAGGAAACAAAAGAAAATGGGATAAATTAGCGAAGTGAGGTAAAATCATAGGCCTAACATTATACGAGCTTGAATTCCTACTCATAAGAACTTGAATTTTGTACTGGACATTGTTTTTTTTTATAACGATATCGTTACCATCATTTATAGTTTATTCATCCATTTTTTGTGTCCAACAAGAAAATAATGGTGATTTTATATTCAGATGCATAAACAATAAGAAAGACTCACGATTTCACTCAAAATCCAGTTTTCAAATTTTTCTGATAACGATATCATTACAATTATTTATAGGTTCTTCGCCCATTTTTTGTCTCCAACAACAAAATGACAATGACTTTATAATGGGTGCATAAACAATGAGAAAGGCTAACGGATTTGGCTCAGAAATGCATTTTCCTAATAGGTATAGTTTGCCGCTCACAAATTCTACACTTTGGCCACGAGTTCCCTAGTATTAGTTCCAATTTTTTCTTCTTCTTCTTATATGAACTGAACCTAACAAACACATCCCTCTTGCTTTTAACGTACACAAACAGTTATGAGTTTTGTGGATGGATATTCAGTTCAAGGCCTAATTAAAAAAAATCAACCCTACTGGACTCAATCATGAACCCATGTCCCCAGTGGGAGGTGCTCAACCATACCCCTTCAACTTTATTTTTTGACTATCCCGGGCATTCGGCCAAACTCTTAATACAACCAACATATTCAAATGAACATAAAATATGCAAGTTACTTCCTAAGGATGCAGCAACTTGTTGGGTTAAAAGAAAATTAAATAAAAAAACAAGTTCGGGGGGAGAAACTGATTTTAAGCAAATAATATATTAGAAGTTCTGCCACTATACACTATAAGCTTAAATTCATATCTTACTAAACTGCTCATGGATAAAGTATTTTTTTCATGGTTCACAGGTGTGTTTTGTTGGTCTTGGCTTTGGTTCATCAGTTATCACACCATGCCTTACATGTCCAAATCTGCTCTCACTGATTCTTCTACATACATCACTCTTAAAGATAAAATCAGGGGAGGCGATAGGTTGGGGTGGGCTGGGTTTGGTGGATTCAGTTTAGTATCGTGGATAACTTGTAAATGCTCAACTTGTATTCAGTCTATTTATTATTCAGGTTGAACATGTCAATCCAAATCCAAAGTAGAAACAAATAGAGTATATTGGAGCATAAAATAAACAGGTTGGATTCAGGTCTGATGGGCACTTCATAGTGCAATTACTAGGTAGGTTAATCATTCAAATAATAAGAATAGGCTTAGCCTCAACCCAACATGTTTATTAATTGGGTCGACTTGAGAATAGAAAGGGTCATATGAGACAAATCATAAGTGCTGGCACTGCAACTCAACTCCCATTCAACCTTTCATATCTCCGCAAACCCACCTTCTCTTCTTCTTGATCAACATCTCAATCCTTCTCTTTCACCATCACTGGCCATTCCATTTATACAAGTTTCAAAATCTCCAAACATATCCAAGCCTAAAAATTACTCGACCATACCCAAGCCCACATGCAACTCATTGCACCCAATTGTTTCCGTAAACTTTCCAGCCCAAAAACAACTTCTCATTATCTTGATCACCAACTGAGCCACCAGTCTTCATCTCTTCTCATCTACCGTACCCATCTTCTACTTCAAAGAAATGACCCAAACTCTACCCTCCTGAAACAAAAAGAACCCAGTTTCATGTTGCCTTCATAGAAATCCTCATTGCATGTTTCTATATCCTTTCCTTTACTTGTTTTTTCCATGATTTGTTATATTTTCAGTTTCTATTCATTTCCTTGGTTTTCCTTCATGCTCTGTTTCTCTATATGCTCTCTTCATTTTCTTGTTTTCCTTCAAGCTAACCTTTTTAGCACTACACTTCAAAGAGGAAAGTGCAAAAACACTTCAAAGAGGAAAGTGCAAAAACAAGGAAAAATGAAAATAAATTTAAGTTTTAGTCTTTTAGATCCATTTAATATTTGCACAAACAAATACTAGCAAAGACTACAGATGAAGAGATATGAAATCCACTCAAGAAAGCAAGTAAAAGTAGGAAATTCCGAAAGATACTAGATAAACCAACCACACCAAAATCCCTTTTCAAAGATTAGACACAACTATCACATACATGTTTTCTTCATAAATGACAATAATTAGAGACAAAATTTAACAGTAATGCTTTAGCACCAGATTGTGATGCTAAATTCTTTGCAGTAGATATTATAATGCACATCATCATGGATTGAAGGGGTCAATAAATGATATCATGCATACCAGATGATTTTTAATATTGATTGAGCACATTAAATAGACATGAAGACCAAATATAGTCCAACGATCCATTTTGATGATTCTCGATCGATAGTCACAATCTGTACTCTTAAGTTATCAGCCAAACCCCTCAATAGTGGGCCCCGCTTCCCACTATAGATTTTACATTCTAGCATGCTGCATAACCTTCACATCACAGAAATGAATGATAGCCTACATCAATAAACAAAGATTATCAAGGAAAACCATGCCACAATTATGAAATCTACATAATAGCAGCCTAAGCCCACTGATGATCAATCTGACCCTTGAAAATCACTTCTCATAAGTAGGTACTCACCCCAGTTTGACTCTCAACTTAATTTTACTTGTCACTGGATTGTTCAAGAAAACCTCATCAGAGGGGTAATAATTAGTACAACTTTGAGGCTTAACATTATTAAATCACAGGTTAGGATGATAGGATAGCCTTGCACACCCCTGGGACATTTGTAGATCTTTCCACCCTTCTTCACACATGATCAGCATGCATAAGTGGGCCACATAAGCTTGGCCACTACTTGCAGCAACAATTAGTTGGCTGCCTTGGATAAAAACTCCATAATCTAAAGAACAAAATAGAAGATAATAAACAAGATCCCTTCAACCTTATCTGATCAACAACACCGCTTGCAGTACGATGAACAAGACTGATACTTAAATTTGCTGCTTTCACCTCCCAAACCTGTGACGGGAAACCACTAATTTGAGAACATGGTGCATATGAATGGATGGATCTTAAACATGTTTGTATCATGTATCCTCAATAATTCAAATAATTAATTTCACTGTTAAGATAAATAGTACAAAGTTTCTGTATATGACATTTAGAAAATGGAAGAACCAAGGTTGAAGAACACTCAACAATTATACTAGACCTGGTCCATAGGAATTTGAATTTGTAAAAGTTGATGCAGTGATAGTCAAACATTTACAACCAAACAAATACTTTATATAAAACTACATGTAAGAGTGCATGAAAGAACACATTGGCCCTTTGAAAACACAGTTTTGGAGAGCTTTCGTGTTATTAAGAAAATGTCATTAGAGCTTTTTCATTCAGAAAAATCAATGTCACTTATTAATTTGATGTGCGTCAAAAGACCATAGCTTGCCCAATGCCAACTCAAGAAGTCAATTGGGCATTAGAAAAAAGATCCAGCTGAGTTGCGAGTCACCTCACTGATCCCCACCTTTTCTTTAACTTTCTTTCTCCAAACACTACGTAGTAGGGGTTTGTTGTAAAAACAGAAAAAAATATTTTCTTAGTATAAATACACAAGGATTCTGTAGCCTCACCTAAGTTGGATGACTAGCTAAATGCTACCTTGTTTCCTCTCAATTTCCATCTAATTTTTCTATTTCGTTCCGTTTTCACTTTCTTTGCCTATTGTTCTTCATATTCCTAAATTACCTAACCACCTTGTGTTAGTCAATAGTCTAACAAAAACTCACAATTGATGTGTTACTTCCTTCCTGCCATACTAAGCTTTTCAGGATTCGACGAAAGGGCTTTAGTAGTGGTAGTGAAAGTAATGGTCCCTACCCCATCAACTTTTGAAGGAAAGGTCCAGCGGCGCTTCATTCATCAACGAACAAGGAGGATATCATACATAGGCACCAAAGACTTGGATATGTTTCATTTCAAAGTCTGAATCCTCCTAAAGGAAATTGGCTTTTCTAACAGTAGCCTATGGTTCCACATTGTAACAATACAGCAGTGGAACATATTGCAAAGAATCTTGTTTATCACGAGAGACCCAAATAGAAGGAGGGACATGCCTCTAGATGAGTTTTTCTCACTGCAAAAGGAGGGACATGCAAAGGACGGTTAAAAAAGATTATGCAAATTAATTAGAACATAGATTCACTATCAAAACAGACATCTACTATAAGAAAATTGCATATCAACCAAACCTAATTAATTCACTAGCAAAACAGATCCCCAAAAAATAAGAGAAAATGTAAAAATCAAAGGAGAATGAGAGAGAGAGACAGGATTACTGAAGCTATCTTCAACGAGTTAGTTGAAGGGGTGGGAATCGCAGACCCGTCACCCTTTATCAGTCTTCTCCGGTGACGGTGGGTGAATCTGCACTCCGGCAATGGAAACAAAAACCTGAGCCTCCACCTTCCAATCTGCTCTTCTCTAATCCTCTGCCCAAGGGTTTTTTCTTCTCCCACAATAGCAAGAAGTTTTGCATACCGGCAACGACGATCGGCAAACTTGAATTGATGCAGAGCCCACCTTCTCCGGTCAACGTTAAGAGATCCTCCGGTGATTGGTCTCTATAACAACGACTCCGGTAGAGGTCGTCAGTTCGGATGAGTTGCCCTTATTCTTTCTTCTCCGTCAGCCAAGGGTTCTACCACCAGCAGAAATAGATTGAAAAACGCCTGGCCTCTTCTCTGGTGAACGACGATGGCCCCACCTAAGATCCAAATCAGAACTTCATCCTGCTAGCCACGAATGAGAAGGGAAAGAGAAAGAGAAAGAGGGGGGGGGGATTTCTGCTCTCCTCTGCAATTGATCTCTAAGAGAGACTTTTGTTGAGTGATTTTTGATAAAGAGGGGGAATCTACGAGGATAGAGAGAGGGACGAAATGGGTGCAAACGAGAATGGAAGGTGAGATGCAAGGAGCGGAGAGGGAAAGAGAGAGCAAGGAGCAGAGGAAAAAGAGAGAAAAAGGCGGAAGAGGAAAAAGTTGGGGAAGAAAGGAGAATGAGAAATGACGATGTCGTTCGGCACACTAGAGGGTAAAATCGTCCAAAACTCTTGTACGAACACCAATACGGGTATTTTTGTATATTTCTGATTAAAACCGACAAATACATGTTTAGGGACACTTTTTTGATAAAAAAAACCCTTCAAACAATCTTATCTCATATTAGACTTCTATTTGCTTGTTCATGGATTCCTTTTGAATCAAAAGTAGATTATTGCATGGCAGAGGACCTTCTCGAGTGCAGCGACGCTGCATCATAATACCGTGCATCTTCTGGCTACTCGTATCAGCGGATGCCACGTTCAACTTTTTTGTTGCTGCAATGAAAAATGGATTTCAAGGGTATTTATTGCTTCTTTTAAAATTAATTATTTCCCAAATCACCCCTTAGTACTTTTATGGCTTTGTCACATAAAGCTTAGTTGAAAAAAGCAAATGATAAAATAAATAAAAAAGTGATAAAGAAAATTGGGGCTATTACCATATAATACCTTTATAAAATAAAATGATGGGCCCAATCTTCTCATGAACTGCTCCTTTAAAATATATCTATATGTATTTATTTGCTAGCATATTTCAATTGAGGCCTACTGTATTAGATGTATGCTTGTGGATGCATAGGTGCATAGCCTGGTATGATGGCGATGATAATAAATTTTGTAGTTTTTTTTTTTTTTTTTTTAAAAAAAAGGGCCCCAGTAGTTCATTTTTTAAAATGGTCTCATATAGTATTGGGGCCCATTATTTTGTGAAAACTTCAAGAATTATTATTGGAGCCAATCTCTTATGTCATACATCTGTATTAACTACATCACAGATCCAACTCAGGGGCCTGTCAAAATCATTCTAAAATAAATTTTGATTTTTTGGAGTTTGATTTCAAAAGAGCACACGTTTGTGAAGAGGCCCCACATCAAATTGTACAATGATGCCTTTTTCCCTAAGTAAGGCCCGCATCAGGATGATTTTAAAACTGAAATTGATTTTTGTGTACTTTAATCTCAAAAGAACACATTTTTAAGGTGGGCCACATTAAATTGGTTTTGTGCAATTTGATCTTCAAAATTTCATGTTTGTGAGGCTGGTCCACATAAGATTGACTTTGAAAATCAAACTGCACAATGATCGCTTCTCTTTTTCAAAACCCATTTGTGAAAATAAAATGCTTTTGAAAATAACATTGTCTATCTACAATTTAACTTTCAAAAGAACACTTTTGTAAGGAAAAGATTATAAAAATCAGGTTGATTTTGGAAAAATTTTATTTTCAAAAGAGTATATTTGTGAGGTGGGCGCACATCAGCTTGATTTTTTAAATTGAGTTGTACAATGATGATTTCTCTTTTTTTGAGGTGGACCCACATAAAAAATTACACTATTTTCAATTTATCAATTTTCACAATTTGGCACATGATTAAAAAAAGAGTATTTTACCTAAAAATGAACCATGTTTAGCTGTTGCACGAAATAATGAAAATTATTTCATTCTGCACAAACGTGGTCTCTTAGGCATGGTTTCGTATTTTTTTTTTAACTTGGGACCAACTACACTAGCGTTGCTCAATTTGAAATTAAGTGATACTAGCGTTGCTCTTCGTAAATCTCATAAAATCCCAGTTACCTTCATTTGCTCCCATTTTTTTAGTTTTCTCCTTCCTTCTTCTGCCACACAGCATCAACGCCGCTACATCCATTGGCCGTGTGTGGCCAAACCAAAACATGTTAACCAGCATCCAAGTCACGGCGGCAAGGCCCAATTTACACCTTGTACATATCACCCACCCTTTCATGGGAAGAGAAAGGAAGAAAGAGAAATTAAGGAATCTATTGAAAAGTCCCCGCCTAGTGTTGGGATGGAAAAAAAAGGTTGTCTTGTATGGACTTTGCTGACATTACAATTTCTATTTTTTAATGGCTTAAATCCATTTCTGTTTCTAATTAATGGGTTCCAAAGGTATTTTGATTTGGGATCTATTCTCTCTCGTGACGAATTTCTTCTATTTCATGTGCCAATACAAGTTCCCCACTGTTATTATGGGTGTAAAAGCTGGCCATACAAGTTTCTCACTTCTATTATGGGCCAATACAAGTTTTCCACTATTATTATAGGTGGAAAAGTTGCAAAAATAAGTTTTCCACTATTAGCATAGGAGAAAAGTTGCAAATACAAGTTTCCACTTCACATATATATAGGCAGAAAAGCTGCGAGAGAAGGGATGAGAGAAAATGGATGAGGAAAAGTTAAATTCAGGGAGCGAAGAGGGACGCTAGCGTAGCCCATATTTATTTTTGGTGACCCTATCATCCCTTGTGAAAAAAAAAAAAAACAAAAAACAAAAAAACAAAAAAACAAAAAAACAAAAAACTAAAAACAAAAAAACAAAAAAAGAAAAAGTGGCGGAATGAACGATCTTGTGCAGCAGAAAAAAATTTTCATTATTCCGTACAACAACAAAATACTGTTTACTTTTAGGTAAAATCCTCTTAAAAATAACTATAAAATAATTGCACGTCAATTTGTTAGTGCTTGCATCTAAATCAGAGTGAAACTTTCTGCAATAAATGGTATTTTAGAAAATAAAGAACCTAAAAATATGAAAGTATTTGACAGTAAGTCCCACTTAAAGTGGAGTGAGATTTGTCGTATTAGTAATAGAGAATATTTTGAAAATAGCAGAAAGATATAAAGATGGGACATTTACTTCAAAAATCCCCTTAAATAGGGTAATTACAACTAATAATCCAAAACTTTTATAATGACGGCCAAGGACCTCCAGCCCAAATCATCTATTTTTTTTCCCATTTTGCCCTTTTTTGTTGATGTCATTCCGTCATGAGAAATATTTGTTGACCTCAACAAAACATTCATCGCATCAGCATAAAATTATATTGACATCAGCAAAAATGCTCAATTATTACAATCAGTGACCCTGTAAATTTGTTGACGTCGGTAAAAGATTTATCAACATCAACATAAAATTGTGTTGACGTAAAAAAAAAATGCTCGGTTAACAGCATGAGTGACCCTGTGAATTTGTTGGCGTCGACCGAAGATTCATCGACATCAACATAAAATTGTGTTGACGTCAACAAAAACACCCAGGTAGCACCATGAGTGAACCTATGAATTTGTTGACGTCGATAGAAGATTCGTCGACATCAACATAAAATTGTGTTGACGTCAACAAAAACGCCCAGTTAGCACCATGAGTGATCCTGTGAATTTATTGAAGTCAACAGAAGATTCGTTGACATCGACATAAAATTGTATTAACGTCAACAAAAACGCCCAGTTAGCACCATGAGTGACCCTGTGAATTTGTTGAAGTCAACAAAAGATTCATCGACATCAACATAAAATAACCTATTTGGCAATTTTAATCTTGCACCACCAACATATACAACAAAAAATAACATGTTTCCACCCACATTTAGAATCTCCAAAATACACATTACATTTAAAAACTCCATTTTTGTCAACAACAACCACACATTACAAGTTCTCATTTGTTGAAGCTGTACCACAATAGCATTGTATTTCTCATTAGCAACCTCTTTGGCAATTTTCATCATTATTGTCCAAACAAGTCACTTCCAATCTAAATAGAGCATTCGAAATCATATACATTAACAAAAATAGTTCTATCAAAGAATCTAAATCACACAAACTTATACGCAGAGTCCTCAACATTTTAACAGTGTCTTCTCCACTCAAACCATGACTCAAAACACTTGGCTCACACAGATAATTCCCGCTGCTTGATGTAGAGGTCGACGACTAATCTGTACATCATGTCCTGTTGAGTGAAAGCAATCTTTCGATTAAGGACAGCATACTCTACAAATCCCATTACAAAAAATCCACAATCGTTTGAACTATCCTGTATTGGTGTGTCTTCAACAGGCTCCAGGTACTTGTCGCCAGGCGGCTGCAAGCAGAGAAGAAGACAATCGGATTCGATCGTTTCCTGGCCACCGATCGTCTCAGAGAAGACCGGAATAGAGATACAGAGAGGATCCATACCGCAGCTATGGGATGGAGAGTCCCAAATATTTGGACTCTCCCCTATACTCCCTTAAACCGTACATCTCACCCTCCAAAAGCTCTCCTATCTATCCCCATTCATGCGCAGATAACATCCTCTCCCCAGGGTCTCTCTTTCGTTCTCACCACCCATCCATCCCTGTGTAGAACCTGCAACTCACACCTACCTCATGGCCATCCTCTGCATCGAACACTCCATTACATCTTCAGCCTGCCCAAAATCCATCCCACAATCCCCTATGTCCGGACGTTCTCTCTCGTCTTCTTTCGTCCCTGCAATAAAGCCCACCTACAGATCACAAAGAAACACAGGAGAGGGCGAGGCCATTGACACGAAGGAAGACCATTCACAAAAAGAGGATCCACTATTCCCGGAATCAAAAAAGAGGAATTCCATTCACCGTGTCCATACACGCAGCGCCCCACGTAGCTCCTTGCACGCGTGGCTTTGCTGCCATTCCTCCGATGCTGCTCCCTACATCGTCCGTCGGCACCCATCTGTGCTACTGCAAATTGCCACCGCTCCCCTCGTCCTCCTTCCTTCTTTCTTCCTCCTTTCCTCTCCCTCTTCCCTTTCTTCCTCTTCTTCACCTTCTTCTTCTCTACCTAGACTCATCCCCTTGGCCATCCCCTCACCACCGCAACCCCTGTTGCTACTGCGCCTCCATCATTTGCACGCACACAGCTCGGCCCCCTTCTTTTCTTTTCCTTTTCTGTCTTTCTCATCTTCCTCTTCATTCTACTCTTCTTTCCCGTCCCACTCACCTCGCATACAGCACGATCAAAAAAGACCTCCCAGCTGTTGCCAATCGACGTTTGAAGACGATCAAAGGTGGGCCACTCGTTCCCATAGGAGATCATCACTGCAAATTGGATTCCACCGTCGCCGGACTTGAGGAAGAAATAGAGGACCGTTTCGTTGAAGAGAGTTATTTAGGGTTATGTTGACATCAACTAACCAATGGCAAAGATGGAATGAAATATTGAATTTTGGACTGGAGGGCCTTGGTCGTCTTTATAAAAATTTAGGATATTTAATTGTAATTATCCTCTTTAAGGGGATTTTTAAAGTAAATGTCCCTAAACAGTTAATCTTAAGAGGAATGTACAGGCACTTTTTGGAAGAATATAGAAACGTGATAAGATCACGTGATCCAAAGAGAAAATTTTGCAACCCGTCGACACTAGACGTGGTGGATACCTGTTGGAGGGTTTAGACGCTGCTGTAGCCGAGCGCGCACGGCAATTGGAATTGGTTTCCAGGAAATAACCACCGACACCTTCAATTGAAAAGTCCAAGTAGCCCAGCGTGCACGGCAATTGGAATTGGTTTCCAGGAAGAGTCCTGCTATCGGTCCCCAGTTCGGGACCGATAGACTTTCTCTTCCAGGAAATAACCACTGACACCTCCAATTGAAAAGTCCAAGCGAACTTGGACCAACGAATATGGGTAAGCATGAAATGAAACGCCCAGAAATTCACGGCAACTGTGACTTCCTCTCCACGAAATAACGATAGACACCCACAAGCAAACGAACAGGAAGATGTTAATGTTATGTAAGCTTTGTGAATTGCGTTTTGCTTGGAAAACACATGAAGAGAAGAGGAATGGGCAGCTTCCACATCTTTCACTTCCTCTCTCTGCTTCTCCTCGGTTCTGTTGGGGCTGGTTTCTGTGGTGGTGATTCCTGCAAACCTCTTCACTGCCCGCATGGTGGCCCTGTCGTCCAATTCCCCTTCAGAATAAAAGAGCGGCACCCTCCACATTGCGGATATCCGGGTTTTGATATCTCTTGCCAAGACAAGAACACCTTGGTTCGCATTCAATCTATGAATCGAGATCTTGTTGTGGTAGACATCGATTACACGGAACAGATTATTATGATGCTTCCCAAGCCGAAGGATTGCATTTGGCTCCCCTTTCTCAACAACCTTAACCTTTCTGCTTCTCCTTTCCTATTCTATCGTGACTTCACATTCATCAGTTGTTCCAAGAATGTGGAGTTCAGTAGGGATTATGCCCTCCCCTGCCTGAGCGACGTGGAACAAGACATTTTCCCTTTACGTGCCGATGCTCCCGTGGGTTCGATGCCAGTGTCTTGCCGGCCAATAAAGACCGTTTTAATGCCAGACCTAGATCGTATTTATTTCGATCGCCCTCAAAATGATTATGAGGAGCCTGTTTATCTTTTAAGTCTGAGGTGGGATGTGCCCAGTTGCAAGGAGTGCAGATGGAGGGGAATGGAGTGTGGTTTCAAGAACGAAAGCAGCAGTGATATCTGTTGTCACCCACCTCGCCATGATAAAGGTATTCTTCTTCTTTACATTTTCTTTTTCCTTAGCTTTTTTTATGGAGGTTTTTTCCCAAAAATATACTTTATGTGGTCAGTACACTGAACGGTGAATATTAGGAAAACATGCACTTAACAAGGAATCCGTACAGGATTCTTAATTTTTTTTTTTCACCATTTTATTTTGTGGTCGAATTCAACCTTCAGTTTTTAGCGTTGAAGGTCAAATTCGACCTTAAGATAGAAAGTGATCCTAATACATTTTAGCTTCCTGCGTCCAAATCGATCTTGTAAGAAACACCCGAAGGTCGCATTCGACCGAAAATATAAATAATAAGTTTTTTTGACTTTATGATGGTCAAACAGTTGTGGCTTGGCTTCGTCATTGGTAGGTTCCTTTCTCTTACCTTTTCTTTGGTCTTGTTTTTTCTTCTTCTCTCGTCTCTTTTTTTTTTTTTTTTTAACTTGAGTTTGAGTTTTGGTATGATGGGGAAGAAGAGATGTTGGGATTGAAAAAGGCTGGGGATTTGTGGTTTGCGAGGAGTGGGAAAGTGCTTCAGTTTGGGTGGAGGTGTTTATGATTTGGATTCATAGAAGCTTTGGTGTTTGATTATGGCTGGTGGGGTTAGGGACAATGGGTGTAGTTCAATGAGGGGTTTGAGAATAGGCCTTGATTGTGTTTGTTTGAGGTCTCATGGGTTGGTTTGGTTTTAGGGCTCGAGGGTTTCAAATTTTTCTTGGTGTGGTGCGAACCTTCCTTCCGCGAATGAACCTCCGTGGTGTGGTTTGAACTCAAATTAAAATTCAAATCGTTAATTTCAAGTCATTTTTTCTGTTTGCTATCGTACCCACAGATTTTGGAATTTTGTAACGAGGAATTCTATGCTTCCACCTATAGGAGGCTTGCAATTTACTCATGATGTGACAAAAGCGTTTCCATTTATCCTTTTTTTTGTTTTTGAACCGTTCCCATGGACGTTGGTCTGCACACTAGTTAAAAATGTTGCCTGTGGTGTCAAATAGTGTAATGATATTACTATGCTATTGCCAAACCAGTAGCCACTACAAAACCCCCCGTTAATCTGCATCTAGTGTGTGTCATTTTTTTTATTTTCCTTAACTAAGATACCCATGTACGATGTTTTTTTTTTTTTTTTCTCTCTCTCTCTCTAGTTGGCCCAGTGGCCAGGAGATGTTAAATAAACCTATCCACCCAGGGATTGATCCTAGGTGGGACTATGGGGAGCAAGTGTGCTTAACCACAGCTGTGATTCCCATAATATATGATGACAAGCTGAGAAACTCATATACTAACCTCCCAGTATCTAAAGTCAGAAAAAATTAATGTACATTTTCGATTAAATGCGACCTTCGGGTATTTCTTATAAGGTCGAATTTGATGCATGGAACTAAAATATATTAGGGTCACTTTCTATCTCAGGGTCGAATTCGACCTCCAGCGCTGAAACTAAAGGTCGAATTCGACCAAAAAATGGTTAAAAAAATTATGAATCATGTACGGATTCCCTGTCAGGTGTATGTTTGACTAATGTTCACTGTTCAATGTACTAACCACATAAAGTGTATTTTCCGGTAAAAACCTCCTTTTTATATCCAATGAAAAATGTAATTAAAAGCTTAACCACTTCATTAAAATAGACACTACTAGCGTTGTCAAAGGGCCGGGTGGGGCAAGCCCTTACCTTACTCTCATATATGCGGGTTAGGCCTAAGTAGAGCTAAAGCCCCAAAGATGACGGCGGGCCTACAATATCAAAGCCCTTACCCTACCGTGAAGGACTAGGGCAACACCAAGGCCAAAAGAAAGTTTTTTTTTTTAATATTACTATTTTATATAATAATTATTCTATATCATCCTTTTATAAAATATTGTTTATAATTAAATAAAATTAGCTAATTTTATAGTACTATTAGATAAAAGGGAAAACTACTGGAAAAATTCCCATAATATGCCATAGGAAAGATACCCACCGGCAGTTTAGAGACAGGAGGGATCCTCTGGGTGTGTTTTTGTCTTCTTTTTTTTTTTTTTTTTTTTATCATTTAGCAATAGCCGATATTGACCATTCTGTGGTGGTGACTCTCGATTTACAAAACCTAAATAGAAAGTGGATTTTTCTTCCTTAGTTGTTGGTGCTGCTCGAAAGCGGTGGATGCAGTAGATGCGGCTAGTAGAGGCAAAGAGAGGGAGGACACGTAGGGATCGATGGAGGGCGGCGAGCATGAAGTCGTCTTTATCGGAGTAGGAGGGAGGATCACCACGGAGGGAGAGGAGGAGAGAGAAGAGGGGAGGGGAGACGGAGGAGAAGTTATAGGCAGAGACGAAGAAGATAGGGCATGTGCCTAGAGGTGGTGGGGGAGGGAGGGAATGAGGGCCAGGGACGTGCAAACCCAAGGGGAGTGAGAGGAGGTGAGGGCAGATGATCTTTAGGTAGAACTACAGATTTAACGTTCATGTCTCTTTTTTTTTTATGTTTAGCTATAAGGTCGATATCCATTATTCTATTGTATTCAGCAAATAAGACAGTTACATATTATAGAAAATCTGGCTGACATTGAGTCTGCAAGTCCACCTAACGACCATCTAACCTCGTCGGTCTGCATGTCCCAGGCCCTAGTCCCCTCCCTCCCTCCCCCACCACCTCCAAGCCTAGGCCCTCTTCCTCATCTCCGCCTACAACTTCGCCTCCTTCTCCACTCCCCTCTTCTCCCTCCTCCTCTCCCTAAATGGAGATCCTCCCTCCTCCTCTGACGAAGACGACCCTGTGCTCACCGCCCTCCATTCTTTCGTATCTTCCCTCTCCTTGCCTCCCCTAGACGACCTCGTGCTGGGCCGTTCCTCACCCTAAACACCATGGCCCGGCAGGACACGATCAAATACCTGGGTCGTGCCGTGCCATGCTATGGCCTAGGGCTCCCTAGCCCAGTACAGTCCATCCTTTGGGTCATACCGGGCCAGGTAGGGCTTGTCAACGTGCCATGCAGACCAACAGCGCAGGTTTTTTCCTGCCGGACAGCCCAGCCCAATTTACACCTCCACTTCCATCTGACACACACCATTTGATCGAATCTTAAAAAACTATGTAGTTATAGTTTATAAAACTACAAAAAGTTGATATCCTTATACTAAGGATCGCGATAGGAATATTTGGCAACAGGTGGTTCTCTCAATTGGTTCCAAAACTAACGATGGGGATATCTGACTGGGCTCCTCTTTGCACTCAAACTTAATTTTATGACGAGGACTTTAAACACCCCGATCTCCAAACGGTTATCATACTTCTAGCTGGGCCCATAGAGCTATATGATATATGTACATTGTGTTCAGCTCGTGGGAGAGCAGAATTCTGTTATGCAAACATCATGGATCCAATTATCCTTCTAGAGTCCCTAACTTATAAATGAGGAAGTTTAAAATAATCCATGGGAGATGAATCACATTTGAAGTGATTCAACCTAATAGTAAACATCGCTTAGATTAGAGTGATTATTTGAGCCCGTGATCCAACGAATTGCTCCTATGAACTATGGGATCATTTCTCAATAAAATGATTCAACGATCTAAAGGTTTTTACATTCTCCATAGATTCTAGGGGATTTGACAATTCAATACCCCTTAAATACTTAATCCCCAAATTCATGACTCAAAGTAAGCTAATGTTACCAGAGTCCTTTGACTCTGGTCTTCCTTTTTTTTTTTTTTCTTTTTTGCCTTGGATCCCATGATATCATGGGTTTTTAAAAACTCATGATATCATGGAATCTACATGTTAAAAGTTGAAAAGCTACTTTGATTCCATGATATCATGAATTTTTAAAAACCCATGATATCATGGGATCCAATGTCAAACGACTATGATGACATTTAGTGTCTTTTAGTCATGAATTTGGTATTGAATTATCTTTTAGGCATTGAATTGTCAAATCCCCTAGATTCTATTGAGTTTGATCAATTGGGCATCATGCCAATTATGCCTTTCTTACTATTATAAAATAATGGTACGTTTGTCCAGCCAATATTATGTGAAAAGTAAGGATTAGTGCGGCCGCTTTTCCACAAGAACAAGCATAAATATAAGGTAAAATGAGAATAAACATAAATATAAGCTATGTTTTCCATGATTCAGTCAAAAGTTTTTGCTAAGGGGGATAGGAAGTTTTTCTTTGTGAAGTAGGAAAAAAGTCTACAGAACTGGTTTTCAGCATACGTACACAAACGTGCCTTTAAAAAGTTATCGCTGAAGAATTGTTAAGGGAGTTTCTATTTGGGAGAGAATATCATATGCAACACTTTTGCTAATATCCCTCCATTGATTTTGCAGGTTTAAAGGAAAAGTATGGAATTATAGGTGGAGAACTACTCATCCTCTGACTATTGACTTTATGACTAGTTTTGATAGATTGTGATTTATAGTTTGCTTATGTGCAGGAGCCGGAGCCAGCGTAGGAACACTTCTTCTCTTGATAACTGTTGTGACTAGCATTAAGGTTTACCATTCTCGGAAATTAAATAGGAAATTGGATGTAGAAAATGAAATCGAGGTTGAAAAATTTCTAGAAGGCTACAAATCCCTGAGGCCAAAAAGATACTCTTATGCGGATTTGAAAAAGATTACTGATCAGTTTAAAGATAAAGTAGGCCAAGGCGGTTATGGTAGTGTGTTCAAAGGCAAGCTTCCAAATGGAACTATTGTCGCTGTAAAGATTCTCAAGAATTTTGGTGGGGACGGTGGGGAGTTCATCAATGAAGTAGGTACCATTGGTAGAATTCATCATGTCAATGTGGTTCGCCTTCTGGGCTTTTGCGCTGACAGGTTGAAGCGAGCGCTTATCTATGAATTCATGCCAAATGAATCACTGGAGAAATTCATTTTTTCCAAAAATACCCACAACCATTTTCTCACCTGGGAGAAACTTCAAGGTATTGCCATTGGTATTGCTAGAGGAATAGAATATCTTCACCAGGGATGTGAGCAACGTATCCTTCATTTTGATATCAAGCCCAACAATATTTTACTTGATCAGAACTTTAGTCCCAAGATTTCTGATTTTGGGTTGGCAAAGCTGTGCTCAAAGGGAAAAAGCGTTGTGTCTATGACCGCTGCTAGAGGGACCAAGGGCTACATTGCAC
Source organism: Camphora micrantha (assembly GCA_003546025.1). Classification (NCBI taxonomy): domain Eukaryota; kingdom Viridiplantae; phylum Streptophyta; class Magnoliopsida; order Laurales; family Lauraceae; genus Camphora; species Camphora micrantha. Next base: position 51,488,444 of record QPKB01000004.1, on the reverse strand, counting down.
CTGAAGTATATTCGAGAAACTTTGGAAATGTCTCTTCTAAGTCAGATGTTTATAGTTTTGGGATGTTGTTGCTGGAAATGGTTGGAGGAAGGAAAAATACTGACACTACAGTGGAAAGCACAAGCCAAGTATATTTCCCAGAATGGATTTATATGCGTTTGTGCCAAGGGGAGGACATGGGGCTTAGTTTTGCATCAAATGAAGATAATAAGATAGCTAAGAAACTAACAATCGTGGCACTCTGGTGCATACAATGGTATCCAGCGGATCGCCCTTTTATGAAGACAGTGGTTCTAATGTTGGAAGGAAAAACAGAAACCTTGACAATGCCTCCTAACCCTTTTGCTTCCACAACTTCGGCAAACACGAATTTTGAGAATACTCACATTGCAAATTTGTCAACTATATCCGAATGAGTTTCATGGAAACAGGTTAATGTTCCTTCCTCAAGACTATCTGGAAATTTAACTTACATACTGTGTGGTGTATTGTTTTTTCAAGTCCCTGTTTCTTCATCGATCGGAGATTCACAATAGTCAGTAGGCTGAATTTCATCCAAATTTGTTGTTTGATCTGCTACTGCATAGTTTACTTCAAAGGTCTCTAGAGTAGGATCCCAGCATCAAATTTGTTCTTTATAATGGCATCATCCATCCTATCAAACTTCTTAAAGATATGGAATGGGGGGAGAGATGCTGTGTCCCTCAACAAATGGAAAACCTAGCAAACCTAGCAACGGGAAGAGGAAGAAGAGAGGAAGAAAGGAAGGACTTCTCTCTTTCCAGGTATATTTCTCTCTCTGACTCTCTGACTCTCAGTTTCTTCCTCCTCCCCGCGATCTTAACCGACGGTTAGGAGTCGGTTAGGAGTGTGGGTTGCTCCCTCTCTCTCCTCTCTAGCTAATGTTGGTAAAAACCATACCCTTTGATGGAGCTCCATTGACAGTCCATTTAAGGCCATTTGATGCTGTAGAAATTCCCCAATAATAAACATCTCTGCTGAAGATAAATGTGATAGATGCCAACTCTTCAAGTTTCTATCTGCCCAATTCTTGGTCAAGGACAAACCCAAGGTTGTAGAACACTTTCCTCTGATGGATATCTGATATAGGGGATTCTTCTTGAGTCTAACAATTGATTTATTTTGGTAATTTTGGCAGGAAGAGCCTTCTGAGTTGGAGCTGATAAGCGAGGAGATGGTGGGTCATTATTTTATCTGAAGTGAATGATGAGGAATAGAAAGATCTAAAGGTGCCTGCTCGTGGCAGACCCAACTTAACTGATCCTAATTACAGCAAAGCTTAAAGTTGAACTTGAAAGGGATGTTTCCATTTGAAATACATTGTATGTAATATAAACACTCGAGTACTTTAGATGAACGTATAAACTTTTGGTGTTGAAAAGTGTGTAGGAATAGATTTGATTTTGAATTGTACAATTGGTGCCTGTCATTTTTGTAGCAAAAAGTCTGTTTGGGCAAACTTTTTTGCCAGAATTTTGGACAAATCCTATGGTATGATTTGAATATCACCTATGATATTCAGGCCATATTATAGGGTTTGTCCAAAATTCTGGCCAAAAAATTTGTCCAAATAGCACTACTCTTTTTGTAGTTTCTCTTTCTCGAGCACATATGCTTTAGGTGGTAGCTGCATGGTGTGTGTGGGCTCGCACGTGCATTGAAGATGGCCATTGCAAATGTGAGATATTAGGGCAGCTCAAACTCGGAAAACTGACTGCTACCCAACCAATTAGTTTTATTTTGAAAACATAGTTTCATTATATTAGCTAAGAAATATTACAAAAGGAGGGCAACATATAAATTCTGAAAGAGTACCAACACATTGGGACTTAACCAAAATATTCCTCAACAAAGTACTTGACCACATAATCTTGATCTTTCTCGATCCTGACTTCTTTTCCATTCCGCAAAATCTTCTTTTGTTGTTAACTTAAGCCTAATTCAAAATCTCATATGATTAGAATATCTGCTCGATAAAGCCATTACCCATTTGTGTTTTCATCAGGAACTTACACCAAGTCATCCAAAGGTTTGCAATACTTACTAATTAATGGTAGCAGAGACAATCTATGATAAGTTTGTCCTAAGGGGTTTGGAAATAGCTACAACCAATTTTACACTATTACAGAGTTAACATGAGGAAGAGATTTGAAACGAGTTATGTTGTCTGTTTGCTGAAATGCTATAACAATTTCACACCAATTCATCAAAGTTTCCATAGTGGATGCTAATTTTTAAGTATAGGGCCACCACCAAATCATGTTATAAAACCACTAAAAACGCAATCCTTGCCATTCTACATGTGGACCAGTTCACTACAGATAGTTCATTGTTGTCGTGTTGCTTCATCCAATCTATTTGACCTCCCCTGTATGAGTTCCAACAAAAGTTGTATACGAGATTAACTAGCAACAAACGCCCGTGCTAAGCCCGGCCCCAAATAATATTTATATAGAATACTTCATTTTTTCTAAAACACTATATATAACTTATATTTTAAAGTTAAATTAAAATCTAGAATACATTATAAAATTTATAGTATTTTATTATATTTACATTAAATATCTAGCACCTTTGTAAATAACAAAATTCAATAAAAACAATATCAATGCATTTTAAAAGACATAGTTTTAGATTATTTACTTGAACAACCCTTTGATTTTCTAACTTTATTAAGGACATGAAATCAAATATCCATCTAAGAAGGCATAGTCTCAAATTTATTTTTAAGTTAATCACCTTACTAACCCTTAATTTTCTAACTTTCTTCAAAACTTGATATGAAAGTACATTAGATGAAAAATATGACCTATAAAGCATAATCTTAAAATCCAAATTGAAAGATATTTTGGTGCTTGAAAAACTAATTAATAGAAAAAATGAAAAACTAATTAATAGAAAAGGTATAAATCTAAGAAAAACAGAGTTGCAATTTATTAAAAAAATAATAGTACGTTCCTATTGCACGTTGTGACAATAAACCAAAAACAATATTTATGGAAAAAAATAATATAGTAATTTTGAAATCATGATGAAAATACAAAAAAACAAATCTAGAATTTCCATAATATACAATACCACAATATAAGTTTCCTAATTTGTTATCGTGATCAATTACTTGCATTGAAGCCATATACACATTTGTACTTCACGCCACACTTGAGTTAGTGGAAAGGATTTTCTTAATCATCATCATTTTTTAGTTATAGTGTGGAAGGAAAAATGGTCGTTGGGATTTCTGTAGATAATATCACTACATTTGCCTCTACTTCTCTTAGTATGGTACTAAATATATCTTGATATAATCATAATCTATAAAAGGATAATGAGAGAGAGAGAGAGAGAGAGAGAGAACTAACCATCATCTGAGTCTGTGATTTGAATTTAAAGTTAAGATGATAAATCTTAGCTCATTAAAGATTAGATTAGAAAATCAAATTCTCCGCCATTATAGAAAATTTAAATGAAGAGATTTAGGGAGGAGATTTGGAGAGGTGTGGTGCGCAGGCTCAATAAATAAAAATACAATGAAATTATAATTTTTTCTCTAAGATGTTATTGGAAAAGAATAGATTTTACAAAAATGAATAAATTATTTAGATTTATTAAATATATATAACTTTAATAAAAAAAGAAAAACCAACTTGGTGGGGTCACATGATGTAACATCTAAAGGTGGGCCTCATATCCTAATTCCTTTAAGGTGTGTCCAATTGGACAGTGGGACCTTGCTGATGTGGCATTCCGAGGATCCTTAGTGGGGTTACATGATGTAACATCTAAAGGTAGGCCACATATCAAAGTCTCTGAAGGAGTATCCAATTGGACATTTGGATAGTAGGCTCTTGTTGATGTTAAAGTTAAGATGATAAATCTTAGCTCATTAAAGATTAGATTAGAAAATCAAACTCTCCACCATTATAGAAAATTTAAATGAAGAGAATTAGGGAGGAGATTTGGAGAGGTGTGGTGCGTAGGCTCAATAAATAAAAATACAATGAAATTATTATTTTTTCTCTGAGATGTTATTGGAAAAGAATAAATTTTACATAAATGAATAAATTATTTAGATTATATTTATATATATAACTTTAATAAAAAAAGAAAAACCAACTTGGTGGGGTCACATGATGTAACATCTAAATGTGGGCCTCATATCCTAATTCCTTTAAGGTGTGTCCAATTAGACAGTGGAACCTTGCTGATGTGGCATTCCGAGGATTCTTAGTGGGGTCACATGATGTAACATCTAAAAGTAGGCCCCATATCAAAGTCTCTAAAGGTGTGTCCAATTGGACATTTGAACAGTTGGCTCTTGTTGATGTGGTGTTCCAAGGAGCCTTGGTGGGGCACATGATGTAATATTTAAAAGTGGGACTCTTATCCTAATTCATAAAGGTACATCATCAAAATTTTATTTAGAATGGACCGGATGGATGATATTTCGTACTGCTAGATGTCCCAGATCAATTGACAAGCATTAACAACCAATGGAAGATAAAGCCCAAGATGGGCTTGCATTAATGGGCCCTCATGAATAATTAGGCACACCCATGTAGCAATTGGACGGTCCAGATTGCCTTGCACTCTTTTTATGAGTGGATGAGATCACTATAAGACCATCTATATATCTAAATCCCAGATTCTGTTTTCGTGCTCTATCTAGATGATAACGTTTCCTACTACTAAGAAGAGAGCCTTAGAGAGAAAGTTTTGGAGAGATTTTAGGAATTCAAAGAGATATTATAGGCCTTAGAGAGAAAGATTTGAAAATTTGAAATGCATATACAAGGATTCCATGTATTAGTGAGGAGGGATCATTGGATGAACCTAACACTATGTTTGGGAAGGGGGGAGGGGAGGGGAGGGAAAATTTGAGGGGGAACGAAAACGAAAACGAAGGGGAGGGGAGGGGAGGGAAAATTAATTTTACCTTCTCTTATTTGGGAAGGGGGCAGGAGAGGAGAGACAAAAGGGCAGTTCAGTAATTTGGCCCTTCTTTCTCCTCTTTTCCTCATATGTTCCCCCTAGTTTTGAAGGAAAAATTTTGAAGACAAATTTCAAAAATTTTACCCCCAAATTCCTCTCTCCCATTTTCCCTCCCCCCTTCCCAAACACCCTCAATTTCAACGTTCCCTCCATTTTCCCCTCTTTTTTTTCCTTCCCCTCATTTTATCTCAAACGATACCTAAAGCATGCATTCTTTTTTTTTTTTTTTTTTTTCTATATTTCTTTGAAATGAGAGACTTTTTAGGGATGATGTGGCACCACAACCCACCTCCCCGTTTGCTTTTATATATATAATATGAACATCAGTGTTTCAATGACCAGTAAAAAGAGAAGCAAAATTCGCAATCCCAAACATGACGGTCTCATACTGCCCAGTGACTTCTCACAGTGTCCTTGGCACGAGAAACTCTACAAAGTACCAAATGAGGCATCTATCTAGACAAAATCATGCAGGGTTTCTTCTTATTTGGCCAACAAAAATGTCTCCCTCTCTGCTTCAGTAAATTTTTTCATACCTAACTCAATTCAATCATCGACACAAAAAACCCAACTTGCTTCATCCCTACTATTCCAGAAAGAAGTAGAGTACCCAATCAGAAATTTCAGTCCCGAGAACTTAATGATTTCCTTAGAACCTATTCAACTAACTAGTGTTGAGACCATGAATCTTGTTGAAGTTTTTTTCTTTTAATTTGGATGGGACTTGCAAGCACATATCCAGTGAAGGAAGATTCAGGCTAGAAGATTCGAAGAAAAGGATCTAGAACAACAAAAGATGGCAGAAAATATCTCATGATGTCAGATTGAGAAAAAAAATGGTAGTGGTTAAAAGTAGTTATAGAGAGATTGGATTGAGGACATGAAACAAAACGAAATATTATCTAACAGAAATGATTAAATTTGTTAGGGAATTCTTAGGGCAATCACGCGATCAATCAAGCACACAAGCAATCAACAAACATTCCAATTTACGTGGCTTTCAGCGTTATGCTCGATTTCACTATAGAGGAACTGTGCAACTCGTTACAAGGATTCCAAACCCTCTAACACTTAGCATACTCTCTCCCCACATATCTCAATCATGCTCTCACATCCTATCCCCATCGAAAAACTCTGACACCATGGGAGAGAGCTCTCTCACCTCTCTCACTGAGTCTAGAGTTGCAGATTACATCAATACATAATCTCCGCTTTCCTGGGCCCCCAAGAAAGCCCCAATACAACTACCAAAATACCCTTAATCCTGGACCTAGTCATTGGCCAACCCAATGAACCAATCCAGTCACACCCTGAATATAAGACATAAAGCCAACAATCTTCACCTTAGCTTGGATTCCGTAGAACTCGACTAGGAAATAACCAACAATGTCTTCCCATACCTTACTAAATGGTATGTCCTTGCACCGATGGCGTAATCTTCGTTCTTCAACACTTTGACATGTTGAACCTGCACTTGAACTTTAAGTAAAGTTCATCTTTTCGTCAAACTCCACCTTGAACTTGACACTCAATCCATTACTGAATTTGATTGATGTCGATTTCTAAATCACCCACTATCCAGCCATCAAATTGTCTCGACGCCAGCACTCCTGCGAATATCCTTTCATAATGAACATGCAAATGAAAACGAATCGGGAATATGAGTCCCGATGACTCTACAATTGCAAAACAACCTCTACCTCCGAACGGTCAAAACCCCTATTTGACCTAGTCTAAATTCTTGTCTCTAATCGATCAAAACCCTTGTTTGACTATTACTGATGTAGACCTGGCATTAGTTCTTGTTTGCTGCTTCTTCGCTGGCTAGGCTTTGGCAAGATGAATGACATCATATGTAATTCGGCAACATGTGTCTCCCAAATGAACACTGAATCTGCAAAACTTTTCCATTATGGTCAAATCTGGCCCCTTTGACTTTGCCTTAACGATGTCAAAGATACTTGCTGACTGGTCTTGTTTCCTTTGTTGCCATTGTGCCTCCCGAATCACTCCTTTTTTCAACCTATCAACGGTCAATCTCCTCCGTTAATATTGTAGATCTTGTCGACGCGAGTGCATTGGAAAAACCGGAGCGTGATTTTGAGTCCGGGTGGCTTTGAACTTCTCATTTTAATTCTGACCAATCTAGTCAAACTGGTTGTTTGGCCGTACTGCTAACGTCGGCGTCTGTTGTTGAACTGGGCTTATGGACTGAGTCGGGTTATACCTAACTTGAAACTTTCCTAAGACCCTTTTCTTCTTGTTCTAATTCTGTAGACTGTTCTGTAACAGGATTGCAACTGGAACGGAACACGGCTCCATTGCCTTCCTCTTTACTTCGTTATGCAGAGAACGACAAGGCGGTGGCCGTTATCTTCTCTAGTGACAGCTAACCGGATCACGTCCGTACTATCATCTTCGATCGAATGGACCTTCCGCAGTTCTTCTATGGCATTGTTCGGTGATGTGTGACAGCCTGAATCTGGATCTTTCTGTCTCTATCTTTCAAATCTGGCAAGCGTGTGGACAGAGACCAGTCCTCTTCGTCTCTCTATTCTGCGATGGCCCTCCGTTACCAACAATCTCTGATCTTTAGATCTATCCAGTCTGAGATTCAATATGAACCTCCTTCGATCACGTGCAAAGCCCTAGCCGTAGGAAAACCTAGGCTTTTTTAAGCAATCTCCGCCTCGGGTGAAACTCGAGGAACTCCTGTAAAACCCAAGGATCTTCAACCTCGCTTTGAAACCAGTTGTTGGGGATAGTTAGGGCAAACACATGATCAATCTCAACAACAAGCAATCCACAAATACAATGAATTTACGTGGTTCATCAAACTCGCTTACGTCCACTCGTTACAAGGATTTCAAATCCTCACATACTTAGCCTACTCTCTCCTCATAGATCTCACTCTCTCTCCTCATAATCTCAATCTTGCTCTCACAACCCCTCTCCATCGAAAAATCTCCGATACCAAGGAAGAAAGAGCTCTCACCTTTCTCATAGAATTGTAGATTACATCAATATATATTCTCCGCTTTTTTGGCCTCCAAAAAAGCCCTAGTACAATGACCAAAAGACCCATGACCCTGAACCTGGTCATTATAATCTTTATTTTCTTCGCCCCCAAGAAAGCCCTTGTACTATGACAAAAAGTACCCATGACCTTAAACCTAATCATTGACCAACTCAATGAACTAATCCGGTCAAACCGGAATACAAGATATAAACCCAACATAAATTTTCCTTGCCCCAATAAAAACATTAGGGAATTTTTATAAAATCAAATGACATTAAATGGACTGTCAACGGAGAGGGATTGGGGTCAAGCTCTATTAAAGGCTATGATTTTTGTCAACATTAGCTTGAGTGAGAAAAGAGATAGGAAGTAGCCCACTCGTCTGACTTGAGAGATAGAAAATGTACCTCAAGAGAGATACCCTTCCTCTTCGCTTTCTACCAGCCTTGCCTCTTCTCACCCTTCCTTTTCTCTCTTTTCTTCTTCTTCTTCTCTTCCTTTCAGGATTTTCATTCTGGCATGAAAGTAAAAAGGGCAAGTCGTTGGATTTGTTTCAAGCTCAGCACAGCTCATTCGCAGAACAAAAGCATGATCGGCACAACCTATTGTCACAAACACATTTTTGGCACTATAATAATGTCGTGGTGGATTGTGAAATTTTATACTTTTTTTAAGACCTTTTATTCTTTTCACGTCTCTGACGGGCTGCTTTTTTACTTAAAATTCCTGACATAAATTCTAAATGTTGGGGTTTTTAGGACATGATGTGACACTATATACTCTAGCATTTTCAAATCCCATGTCTCTTGTCAAATATTTTAAAATCTCAGTCACATGAAAGGTTTCAATGGCCTTTAGGAATTCAGGAATTTTACCCTCTTTACATTTTAGTGGAATTCATGGATGCTCAAGTAGATTCAATGGAGCATATATACAGAAACTCCCCAAATAAGAATTCCTTGAATTCTAAAAAATAAACAGGCCTTTGAGGAAACCATTCACTTGAATTAATTTTACAAGTGAATTACCCACGGAGCCATTACGTAGTTAGTTGGCTGCAAAGAGATTTGTGCAATGAAGGTTATAGAGTGCTCATACTTCAACGGCAAAGGTTGAATCACACTCATCAGTATCTATTACTCGTGGCCTATCTAATAAATCTCTCTTCATAAATATAGGTGCAATATCACATGGAGGGAGTGATGTTCTCATTCTTCGAAAGTTAAGACTCTCCTTATATGTTGACATGTGTGGAAGAGAAAAGGTGACGTGGTTGTCAAATAATGAAAAAGATAAAAGTAAGATATGTTAAGGTAAGAAAAGTAGAGGTGGACAAAATCCTACTTTGGCTGGTATAAGGTATATTAGTGAAAGAGAGTGAGTGCTATTAGATTGAAAAACATTTTTTTGTCACAAAGTTTACTATACCACATTTGATCACAATTTTTTTATTTTATTATTATTATTTATTTTTATTTTTATTTTGTAAAAAGAAAGTGTACTCGTGGAGGAGTTAAAAGGTAAATGGTGTCACATGACTGAAAATAAATGTAAAATCTCAATCCAATAGGTGACTGCAGAAGACTAAATTCATAAATAAAATACTAAAGAAGTCCAGTGTTTGATAATCTGAACGTGGGATTGACTCACAGTGAAGTAAAAACGATGGGGCATGATGCGATAGTATGGAATTTATTACGAGTGGCTGGGCCCTGTTCGGCATCATATTGTAAAAACTTTTCAACATGCATTATTTTAGAATAAAACATGAAGAAATATGTTTTAGATGCTGAACTTGGACCCTTCTAAAAAATTTTTATAGAATATATATTACAGGAAAGGAAAATATGAAAACGAATCGCAATCTTGTTTTTATAGGAAAAGCCGTCTAACTCAATGAATCCGTAGTGCTCTCAGGGCATGTTTGTATATGCACTATTTTCGTGGAAAGTGGAAATTACCACTTCACCAAAATCCATGAAAATGAATACCATGGAGAAGGAGTTCCCGCGGAAGTATATATGTTTGGTGCGGGTTTTTTTTTTCCATTATGAATTTGTATTAATATTGTTTGGTGTGGTTGTAGATACTAAAATGAAAATTAATTTTCTTATTTGGTGCAGCAATTTTTTTAATGAAAACTTGCATCCCACTTTGTCATTATTATTTTTACGTTGAATTGTAAAACACCAACACGATATTCATAATTGCAGCCATAGAATGAAACAAAAGCAACAGTGTTAATGGTTAACCACGAAGAAACCGACAAAGCCAAGCCAGTCCATTGAATAAATAAATGAGCCAATAAATCAAAGTTTGGTGGCACACCGAAAAAGCCAATCTAACATCATGCCAATTGATTGCTTCCTTCTGATGTCGTTAGTTACTATGCACAGTCTGAAACGATTCTCAATTGTAATAATTATATGGAATCAGGCATCCATTGCCCACCTGTGAATAATCATCTGGAATCATCCATCCATGGCCCACCTGTGAATAATCATCTTGAATCAGAATCATCCATTTAGCGCCGAGTTTGTGTTTAACATTCTTAGGTGAAGTCGGATTCTCAAGGGGGTAGGCCATAGAGAATTAAACCACCGTGATCAAACTGATAAATCCATGTGGGGCCCATATATGCATTCTAAACCGTCAAATCAAGGTTGCCAAAGTCTTGTGCCAAATCTTGATCGAATTAGAGCTGCACTGTCAGATGGTAATAGGGAGAGAGGAGACACGGAGGGAGAGAAGAGAGGGAGATAAGGGAAGGCGCGTCCGAACAGGTAGAGAGGGGGGAGAGAGAGAGAGAGAGAGAGTTACCTTCCTTGCAGTTGTCAAAGAGAAGGGGACAAGTGGGGAAGAGCTTGCCCTCGTCCAAGAGAAGAGGGTGAGGCTGCTAGCTCAGAAACAAGTAAGGAAATGGAGTTAATAGGAGGATGAAGCCGATGAAGATGTCGGAATCGGATTAGAGAGAGAGAGATAGAGGCGCTTTGCCTTTAGCTGCGGAATTAGAATTAATGTAACATGTCTGCACGCAGAGAAATGATTATACTTTTTTCTTTCGTTTTCTTTTGCTGGTAGTTGAATCGGTTTCAAAGCCTATTTTGAATTGTGGAACTAAGCGGTCTTCACTCGAATGATGACTGATATCAGTAGGAGTTTTGATAAGGAGTGGCGAGAATCAATTAATTAATCGATGGCTAATATTAGCAGGACATCAAGATTGGATAACGGTCAAAATAGGATTTGAAATTACAATTGAAGTCGGTTTGCTTCATATATATATATATATATATATAATGCCCTGTACTTAGCAAGGGCAACATAATTCACAATATCATATAGTGAAAAATATTATAAAAAAAGGCTTTGTAAATAGAGGGGAAGATGTAGAGAGAGGAAAGGCAAGAGAACGGATACATAGAGAAGATGAAATCGTACATTAAAATGCTGAAAACATACTGAGAAGAGGAAAGGAGCGGAGAGAAATGAGCAATTTCAGTATTAAAGAGTAATAAAGGAGGAGCTTCGCAGTAATTAAAAAGGGTTTAAAAACGAAGAGGGTCGAATCAATATATTGAAAGAAGGGGTCAAAACAAAATTCAGTCCAAACCAAATTGAAATTAATCTCTGATTTCTCAGTTCGCTTCATATATAATAATAACTAGAAAAACATGCCCGTGGTTAGCACGGGAAATATAATCATAATATTAAAATTTAAAAAAATTTATGATTAGTTTCTTTAAAATTAAATACAAAAGGTTGTAGTCTGAGAGAGAGGAGAAAAAAAGAAGTCCATAAGAATTCAATACCTAATACCATATAATTTAAAAAAAAAAAAAAAACAAGCCCATGAAAATTGAAGATTAATGATCAAGAAAACTAAAAAATAAAGTCAAAACAAACAAACAATATAAACTTTGAATAAAATCCAATGAAATTTGAAAGACATATAGAAATAAAATATAGAAATGAAAATCCATAATCAACTCAATAACATAAGCAATTTAAAAGAATCAAACACTTATGAAAAAAAAAAAACTCAGAAATGGAGCACAAAAGGGCAAAGAGAAAAGAATCTACAAATTCATGAAAAACCATCATGAAAAAAAAAAAAAAAACCATCACAAGTGAGAAATTATAATAAAAATGTAAAACATAAAATGAAAATTTTTTATTAAAAAGGCTATACATATATATATATATATATATATATATAAAGATCCATACACAATACAATAATAAAAAATTTAGAAGAACCAAACCAACTTATGATAATCTAATACTAAAAAATGGAAATCTGAAGCCACAAAAGAAATAAAAAAAATCCATAAAAATATTTCACAAAGAAAACTTAAAGAACCCAATGGAGTAAAATAAATAATTAACTCATAATGATAAGCATTAAAAACATAAAAAAAAAAATACAGCAGAAAAATGAGAATTCACAAAAAATCCCATGATAAAAAGTAATTTAAAAGGAAAAAAAAAAAACCAAGAAGAGCCCAATACCCAAAAGTTGAAAAACAAGGGGAAAAAAAGAAACTCAAAATCTATGAAAACAATATAAATACAAACCATAAAAATATTGCAAATCTATAGAAATTTTAAAATGATGGTTCTTTTGTATAAATCATATTAAAATGACATAATTAAAATTGCTCAAATAAAATATGATGAACTCAAAAGTAAATGAATTAAAAAGGTTTACCTCTCAAATTGAACCGTTTAATAATTGCACCAATTGTCTCAAGATGCTCACATTTTAAAATAGGTTGAACACTGATCTAAACTAAGCACGCAAATTAGACTTGAGACGGTAATAAAAAGAGACACAAAGAAACAAAAGAATTATTGAAGTTGCTCTAATAAAATACAATAAACTTAAAAGTAAATGAATGGAAAAAATAAAAGTTCTCTTGTTGACATAAAGAAATAGAATTATATTGGAGAAAGTAGAAAATGATGATAATAAGAATGAGCTTAATTCTTTATTTAGATGGACCGATATTATTGGTGATTCTTTTTACCATTTGTTCCACATTCTTAAAAAAAAAAGTATACAATCAAAATTAATAGATAAAAAAGAAACCAGACAACTCAGAATTGAGAATGGATTATATAAAAAATACTAAGGACTAAATAAACTAGACAACCCAGAAATTATCATTTCACATTCTTAAAAAAAGGAAAAAATCATATAATCAAAACAAACAAAAATACTTGAAACTCCTTATATTAGTGGCACTTAGACACTGGGACCCATTAACACTCAAATGCTATTGTCTTGATAGAAATAAGATGATATTGAGAGTTTCTTAATAGACGAAAGGCATGATGGAGAGTCCAAATCACACAAATATATATATATTTGAAAAAATCCAGTATTTTGTATTTTTTATCAGAGAATCAATTTGACCGTGGAAATAACCTTGAATGAGGTGAAAATTTGAGGTATCCAATAAATAGCAAAGATGTTTGTCTTAATGATTGTGATTTTTAATAGATTAAGTATATTGTAGTGTTCTACTCCATTTATATCACGATTTATATAAGTTAAAGCCACACATACAAAAAAAAAAAAAAAACCAAACTCTACCCTTTCTCCATCGGCAAGCGTGCATGGTAGCATATCAGTTATATGGAAAGTTTTTCGCCTCCTCTTTAGCTCCATGCCGTTGTCGCGAGTTTTTCATTTTTCAATAATATTTTTATTTTCTTATTAATTATGAAACTTATTATTTTTGTTGATCAATTCAATATATTATATATTCATTTTAGTTTAGTTTTATTGGGTTGTCATAAAAAATTAATGACTATATAGGAAATCATAAAAAATAGTTATTTCAAAAGTTTGATTACCTATGCTTAAAGTACAATGCATAAGTATGAAAATAATAACAATAATATTTATAGGGGTCAATATTCTAAAAATATAGTTATTTATTAATATACCTTGTAGATAAATTCCAACTCCCGGTCAATATTCCAAAGTGAGGCTGGGTTCATTCCTCATTAACTAATTTTAAGTTTTTGTTGATAACTATTAACAAAAAGATGCTTTGTGGTCTAGTGGTAGGGTCGCCCTTTTGAAATCCATATTATCTTGAGTTCAAATCTCAGCACATACCATGACCCTTTTGCTATGGTCAAATTAAATTAAATTGGAGAGGATTGAAACTAATTTCAGTTTGAAACCACTTCGCTTCCCATATATATATATATATATATTTATATATGGGGTTTCAAGGACTCCCTGGGATCCTCCTCTCTGCAAAAAATTAGCATCAACTGTGATTTCCATCATCTCTATATGAGACCAAAAGTTTAATGGTCAATAGTCCATTCAGATTGATACATAGTCAATCCAACAGTCCAGTAAACTCGGATATGATCGAAAGTTGGTGGACATGCGCAATTTAGGGGAGTCACGTGTTTGGTCCATTTGGATGGACCAAACGTGAGCCCCAAAAGCATGAACTTACGAAATTTTATCCTAAGTTTGAGCTACAAGAGCATTGCTCATATATAATAGAACGTTTTTAAAACAAAGGAACTCAACACAACCCTTTTTTTTTTTTTTTTTTTGAGGAATTTACGGTGTAGAACCCTATAGGACCCTATATCGCTTCGGAGGTGCCATATTCACCATGGACACGGATAAGGCTCCCCGAGTGCGTTTTCTTTTTTTTTTTTTTTTTTTTTTGTTGTTTAGTGGTATGGTCGATATCGACCATTCCTCAAATTATACCCTTCGCACAGAGGCTCCTTTTCCCATTCCTATCGACCATCCCTTTCCACCAACTCGTTCCCTTTCGCTTTCTTCTCCACGCTGTCGAGGGCCCCCTTCCCAGTGGTCCCTGGTAAATGGTCTCAGGTAGCTTGGCGCCATTTTTCGAAACTCGTTCATATGGAGGTGCGTTCATTACTTCCTTTTATTTTCCTATTTTGTGCCTTAGATTTTGAATGGAAACTAGGGTTTTGATAGTGTTCGATTTGATGAGTCTGGGTTGTGCTCTGAGTTCTTATTCTTCTCCACACCTATCTAAATGGACCCCTGCTCATGGAACCCTACTCATCTTCTTCTTAAGGGCACGTTTGGCAGCAAAATCAGCAGGGTAAAGATTTTCGCTTTCCACACTTGAGAAGAAAATTTATGTTTGGATTTTGCCTGCCCCTCAAGATCAGTGCTTGGTAAAGTTTTTAGCATCTGACCTACCCCCTTGGGATTTGCAAGATCCTTAGATCAAAAGCTCTAGGTATGAAAGAGAAAATCCTACCCTTATAATCTACAATCTCAAACTTCGTCTCGTGTTCGTCTCTACCACGAAGGAATTCCTCTCGTTGTCTCTCTAATCCTCGATCGTCTCTCTCTAAGAAAAAACTCGTATCTTTCATCTTCCTGTATCTCTTCCCCCTACTCTCCATTTTTTTCTCCCCTTCCAACCAAGCTTCCCTCCCCCTATCGTGTCCTCTCATTTACTTTTCCCTATGCCGTCTCCCCCTACAAAGCCCTCTATCTCACTTTTTTTTTAGATGGGCCAAAACTTTATTTGGCATACCTATCTCATCTATTAATATGATTATTTGTTTTCTTCTTCATGTGCCATTTTTATATGCATTGAATTAATTAATTTTAGTTTTCCTAGTTTAATTTCATACTTAAGCATCAGATTTCTTTAATTCGGATATTGATTATCTTTGCAGTTTAATTACTGATCTGTTATTTTGTTCTATAATGGATTAAAATTTACTTCAATAGATTGCATTTAAAAGAAGTGATCTTCAATTGTTTTGCCTTCTCTTACATGATCCATAGAATTTTGAAGTGAATAGGACGTAAGAGATTTTTGAAATGAACAGATTGCCTCTATATAACAATGTTCTATCTCTCTTTTTTTTCTTTTTGAATTATGTCTAATAATGTTGTTCTAACTTCATCCCATGTATAACAATGCATAATATATAGATTGCAATCTGTTTGAGACTTAAACACTCCTTATAATAGTGCATGATAAATAGATTGCAATCTGTTTGTTTGTCAATCCCACTCCTTATCAGCTCATTCTGCTATTTACAGTGCATGATAGAAGGGCATGCATCTTATTTATGGTGTCATATAACACTTCATTGTAAGAAGAAACAATTTTTTCTTCTAATCCAGTAACCAATAGCAGTGCATCCTCTCTATCCGGTGGACCATCATATATAAAGAGACCATACTCCAATAGATCTTTGTTGATGTCTCTATAGTTTCTACTATAATTATTAATTTTTTAATTACTATAAAAAAACTTGATCAAGTCTTGTGATTTCTACTTAGCTTGTTTCAGTAATTTGCTTTGTTGAATCAACTTAAAATGCAACCAAGAGTTGAATCTGTCAATTTCCAAAGTGAAAGACAATGAATTTCTATGAATGTGTATAGATGTGAATGTTTTGGCTGTGAACTCATCTTGAGTGGTACTCTTATAGCATTTGCCATCAAAAGGGGCATAAAAAGAAAATGGGAAGCATGAACAATGGCTGCTCCTTTCAATGTTGCACAAACAAGTTGAAAATTTTGATAATCACTCAGTCGCAACTTGGTCGAAACTAGAGAGAGTAATTCCGCTGAAACATCTGACCAAGATAGAGGAGTTTGTTATGTTTTCTCTTGATTATCTAACCAGGGGTAGGAGATTTCTTGTCTTTTTTTTAGACTTCGTTTGGTTTTGTCCTTCATGTCTTTTAGACTACTTTATCCTAAACCAAAAATAGAGAGATGAAATTGGATGCAAGTAAACGAAACCGCAAATAAATATAGCCATGTTTTAAATCTATTTGTTCTAGTTTTCCTAGTAAGGTTAGAACATTCCAAACTTAATTAGAAAGTAAATCAAAAGTAAAATCCTAACTAATTAGCACACTTTCCATACCCTTGCGGTAACTATGTTGGGTGAGGTTGGCATGTAAACAGGGCTTTTAGAAACGATAAGAGTAAGGTCATATATAAGGAGAAATTACCTCATTCTTGCATACCATATGACAAGAAACATTTGATGATTTCTAGTATAAAAATCAACAGGATTGATAACTCTATTGGATCAAGGGATCAAGGCCAGGCTGCATTTTGGTTACAACAAGTAGGTCTCTAATTAATGGTTCTATAACATTTTCAAGTTTTAGTTTTAAAATCCAACTGGAAATGATGCTTTGGAGGGTGATTGGACGATCATCATATGCAGCAGCTTGGAAGGAGTTTGGCACACTAAATGCATCCTCTCTATATATACTCCATGGTCCTTTAAGATTCTTCATACTGCAGAAAAGAGAAAATTATATGTCTCTTGTGAGATCCACTTGTAAGACCTCGACCTGAGTGACCTCGATTAGTGTGATTAAGTTGCTATTAGTTCTAAGTGTGTTTAGTGTGTTTTAGTTTAGATTGAGTTTAGAATAGCTTTGTTATAGCTTTGGGGAATTTTGAATGCCTTTGTGATTAGTGAGGCCATTTAGGGTTCCTTTTATGACTTTACATGTACTTGGGGGATTAATTGAGGTTCTTTGGATTTGTGTTTTACCCATGTTATTAATCTCGTTAGATCTCTACAACTTTCATGTTAATCCGGTTCCCGTCCCGACTCCCGAAACCCGACTTCCATTGCTTTGAGGGCAAAACAGTCTTTTTTACACTAAATCTGGATCAAATATTTGATATTCCCGGAACCCACGAAACATATACTTTTTGAAAACTAGAAATTTCGACGATCATTTCTTCTTCTTCGTCGATTTCATCTGAGTCCCAAAAACTATTATTTCAGCCTTTCAATTTTCCTAAGGGTGGAGCCCACTTGCAAATGCTATATAAGCACCCACCTCGTCTTCCTTTCCTTTTCCCAGCAACTTTCTTCTTGCCTAGGGTTTTCTTCTTCCTTGTTTCTTCTTCTTGCTTTCCATCATCACAAACACCACCAACCTTGCATCTCTTGAGAAATGGACTCCACCCATCTTGAGAGCTCCCCATTTACACCATTATTGAAGAAAACCACCATCTCCAAGAGAGCTTAAATCTTGTCACTTAAAGGACCTTCAAAGTAAGCTCTTCTCACTATCTCTTAGATTGGAGTTCCTTATGATCTTAGAGGAGCTCCACTTCCATTATTGGAAGCTCTCTCTTCCTATTTCTTTGTTTGACCATTTTAGGTTTGTTTTGGGGTTTTTGTAAAGATTGTGGATTTTGAGCTGAGAGGGTGATTAGAGGCCTTTTCTTTAGCTTGGACTTGAGGCAAGTGATGAATGGATATTTTGAGCATCTAATGATTTTATGAAATGTTGATTAATGATTAATTACTATTATTGATTTGCATTGATTTGAATTAAAATTGCATTAATGACCCTTATTACTTCATTAAATGATTTTGAAAATGTGGTTAATAGTTTGCATTTATTGCTTAATGGTAGTTTAAATGAACCCCTTATGATATGGTTTTCTTCTTATTCCTTGTGGTTGAATGTGATGGGGGAGAAGTTTGTTTGATTTGATGATTATGGAGTGTAGATGTGGACTTTGATTGTTGTTAGAAAGGAGTTTTGGAAGCTTCCTATGTTGGAGTGGAAATGTGGCTTATATGAGTTGTAAGAAGTGGAAATGGAAGGGAGCAGAACTGTCCCGGAACCCATTTCTGAGCGTTCGCTCGGCGAACCTGGTGGTCGCTTGAGCGAAGTGTCCAGAACACAGGTTCCGAACCATTCCAGAGTAGATAGTTCGCTCGAGCGAACCCTCCAGAACATGTATCAGGCTCATCACAGAACATTGTTAGTTCGAGCGAACCATTTGTTCGCTTGAGCCAACAGAGCGAACCCCATTTATTCGCTCGAGCGAACTCTCCCAGAAAGTTTATCAGAGCGTCACAGAACATTGTTAGTTCGAGCGAACCATTTATTGCTCGAGTCAACATGTTCACTCGAGCGAAACCTCCAGAAAGCCATTCCAGAGAGCTCGTCACTCGAGCGAACTTCCTGTCCGCTTCGAGCAATCGGCACTGTTCACCTAGGACTAATCTGTGAGCAAAAATGAAAGTGTTTATTTGATTGAGAGGCGTTTGTTGGGAACCCTAGTGTGATGAAAAAACTAATAACCATTGTGTAGCACCCATTGGAAAAGAGAAATCAAATCACAAGTTTTCATTTAAGTTTTGAAAATCCTAAGGTGTATAAAGAGCCCGAATGTCTCCAAACTCAAAGAGTGCCAATCCCTTATTGTATATGACATACGGAACCCTTTATTCACTTTGATTGAACTTCGAATCCCGATATTTGTCCGAACCTCTTGAATTATGATTTTACCATCCCCGAAATCTGAATTTGCAAATGGAGCATTTTTGTTAATCCTGATATGCACTTCCCGTTTTAAATGTATTTTTGCCTTTGAGCTCCCGTCCGCCCTTTAATAAGTGTATTCAATGAATTTTTGTACAAGTCTTGATTTATATATTTGACCTTGAGTCGGCACCACTAAACTTGGATAACCTGCCGGTCTGATCACCGACTTGGGAAATCCCCATCCCATCCCCCAGCTGCAGTTGAACCGCCCTAGCCCGTTATTACCGTGTATTGTCCCCTGATGCCGTTGATTGCCACAGTGGTTCGCCGATGCCCGGTCCTACCGCATGCCCGATTTATACTATATATGTAATATGTGCATCTCCTCACTTCGGTGACTGCAGATCAACATCCCAATATGCTCATGTCACTTTCGGTAATAGAGG